>CM023202.3:42226178-42410868 GCA_004115045.4 Sinella curviseta | reverse complement strand
TTATTACAAATGTTGCCGTGTCTGGTATATGTTCTAAAACCGCAAATGAAGTCATTGCTTTTGCAGTTGCGTGTATAAATGAGCAGCTTAGCATACTCACGATGATGCATCAACTTGCAATCACCGCACGTTTAAGCAATATACATATTCACTATACTAAATTGTGCTTTCATTATCATTGCTTTAGTTTTTGTTGCCCTTGCATACAATGATTAGCACTAGCAATTTTTTAAAGTATTTTCAACCAATTCGTGTGGCCGAATATGTTTTTCATGTACGATCACTTGATCTGGACGCAGTCAATTTACGCTGATTATTTTGTGCGCTGGTCCGCTGAAAACAGTGAAAGTTACACCACAACATTCTGTACACTGTGGTAGCGGGTAAGAGGAAACGACAGCCCGACGTTTTTCTCTGGTAATCACTGGACAGCAAATGCAATAAATCAGATAAGGGGATTAAAGATAGGAACGCTCTTGTTTTTGTATACTGACAGCTGAAATGGATACATATGTAGTCTCTCGTGTATTGACGATTTGCGCGTACCGTATGGGAGATCAGTTTGGAGTGATATTTATCGTTGCAATTTTTTCTTTATCACCCATGGTGTACGCAGTCCCTGGAACGGAATAACAATCAAGGATATAAATACGCACTTGTTGAACTTTACAGTGATCACTGAATTGGACATAGTGGGCAAAGTCACAGTTATTGGTTCAACATCAACCAAAAGGCAACAACAGTTAGCTATTTGTTTATGTATGCAAATTAGTCATGCCATGCATGCATGTATGCTAGATGACTACACGTCCAGTGGAGTGATTAATGCGCCCAACAATATCCATATCCCAATTTATAGGCAAGGAACCTGGTATATCAACTTTTAACACCTCACCTTGAATCGTATGAAGGCTTTGTATTTGCAAATTGGCAAGAAATGGTTGAGGATTGTAAGAATACTGCTTCATATGCATGTCTATTTAATTTTATCTATAAATTGGTTACAAATCTAACATCACTTTCTCACACACAATTAGATAACAAGCGTCATGTAGCTCATATATTCTACACTACGTCAATCATCCACTACCGAGATTGCTCCTGAGTTATATGAAGTTAAATGTATTGATTGAAGGTTATGAAATTTTTGAAATGCTTTTTACTAATTTCTTCTCGTGGCGCAAAATTGTGAGATGGGGGGAAATGAATGCAGATTGCATATGTTAATCATATGTTGCATTATCTCTGCCGTTTACATTCAACGCATCCAAATGTATCTACATGCGAAGTTTAATATCTAGAATTTATGAAATTTCACAATGCTTACTCATGGCCAAATCCCATCCAAACACAGTCGCCCATGACTGCGATCGATGTATTGTCGCAAGTTCAGCTATGATCATAAAATGACATATTTGAATAACTCAAAAATTGCAACAAATGTATTCTCAATCTGCTCCTGCAGAATTCCAATTCTCTTCGTTTGTATGACATATGAGCTAGTACATAATATCCTATCTACGGTTCTGAGTTGAAAAAAATCAGAATATGCACTGCAATTGGCAACGAGAGCTAACCCTGAAGCATAATAATTTAATCATTTTTCGTAACAGTGATGTTACTTTACATGTTTGTAATTTTATTTCTATTTCATAATTGTATATTTGTGTATTAATTTGTATTTCTTGTATTTTAATCACGTGTTTGTAGTAAAATTATACTAAATTCCTGCAATATATCCCGCGTGTTTGTATACGTGTATGGAAACGATTACACTGCTCATCTTAAGTAACCATTGCTTTAGCAATTATACTCAACACTTGACGTTCATTCAGTAATATTAAGCCTTGTTGTATATCGTAGCGTCAGAGTAATTTTAATGCAATCTTTTTACACGGTCGCAGTAAGTCGACGGCTTTCGTCACCATCCGCATCCGATGATCCACTCAGGGCACATACACCGATAAAACTGGAAACTCCAAAGTAAAGGCTAACAAAGAGATTCGAAAAGCCATACGGCACAGTGGAGAATTGCAGATACACCACACAAGTATGATGACTTGGAAATAGTGTAAACAGAATGCACTTTTGCCATACACTTCATTTTCGTAATCACCATGAATCTGTCAATCAAAAATAAAATTGTTCAGAACATTTGCAGTAGCAACATATTTTCAAAGAGTGATTACTTTTCTTAATATCAACTTACACGTGAGCAGATTTGTACAACAATATACATCCCAAGTCCGACCACACAGACAACCTGTCCTAATAGGAACATAATGAGCTGGAGAATCGTGTCTCATGTGTTAATGGTTAAATCATAAATGGGGTTGGTCCCGAAAAATATAACCTGTGTTATCTAATTGTAAGTAGAAACACAAAAACAGTTTCTTTAATTCGGATTATTTGTAGTTATTTGACCGGAATGGTGTTCCTTGGAACATTGTGTTAGTCCCGCTTGAGTTATTTCCAATACTACTTACAATTATATCCACGAGAAAGAGTAACATGACCAAAATGGCCAAACAATTCGGACAATTTCCGTGTTTCTGTGTTTTTTAAAGTTAATAAATCACTGCCACCGTAAATTTACGTGTAAAGACAAAAAATTAACAGCATTCCAGGAACTGTTTACAAAAAAATCACATGATCGTTTCTGTCAACATGTACACAAGTTAGGCGTCTTGGCAGTGTTGCTGCTGCTGAATATCTAATCATGACTGCTTATGATGATGCAGATAGTCTTGAACAAGCAGAGGAAAACGTAGAGCAACGAACAAGCCAGTCGGCAGTCTTGTTGTGGTGGTGGTGAGTTACCTATATATGGATAAACTTCAAGGACGGATCGGGATAAATTATAACCTTATGCGATGCAATGTGATGGCTGAAAGTTTTATGGGGATTCTCAGCCCAAAAAAAATGAAATCTGAACTCAAGATAAATGAATGATACGTAAACGAATGATGCGTTGCGGTACATAATCGTGCCTCTCGACTGTAAATGGTAGTAAATTCTTGCAACATGTCATGTTAATACATTTCTTTAATATACACTATATTTAGAAATAACATTACTGATATCAATTAATTAACACTAAACGTTCAGTCAATAATTTTCAGTATCAGTGTTTTTGTGTGATTTTTAGCGTACCAAAAAATGCGTTAATTACACGCTCTCGATCAGTCGACTGCTTTCGCTGTCGCTATCCTCATCCTCAGATGATGACGGAAATGCTCTCACGCAAATGCAACAGACACAAGTGGACGGTGCAAAGTAAATGCTAACAAACAAGGCTAAATACCAAAACTGTCCTGTGGGCAAGTACAGCATCAATATAATTATTTCGATGTAGTGAAAAGAGAATCCGGCTTTCACTTGAACTTCATTCTCATACTCTTCGTCACAAGTCTGTAAATCACAAAGAAGAAAACTGTTAGTACAGAAATGTCGTTCGATGGACCAAAACCAAATTGATAGATTTTCGATAGAGCATCATAATTTGAAGGATTAATAATTCATAATTATATTTACACGAAACCGAATTTCTCGACCAAAATAGCTGCCAAATCCGATCACATAGACGATCATTCCAACAATGAGCAAAATGAGCTGGAGAACCGTGTCCAGTGTGTTTGGAACGATATCATAAATGGGGTGAATGCCGTAAAATATAACTGGTGTCAGCTGAGAGCAGCACACAAATTAAATTTAAGATTAGAAGGGTATTCGACAAATGTTTGCATTGATGCACACATTCTTACATTTGAGTAAATTTGAATTGCTTACAATCAGATCTATGAAGCACACTAATAGTGTCAAATTGGCCAAACAGCTTGGACGATTTTCCGCCATGGTCACTCGTTTGATAGTTTTAAATCAGTACTGCTCTAAATAGCTGCTACAAAAATTATGTTCAGGCAACTTTAATTCAGTGAGAGAGAATATATCTTAGTGATTCTGAAATGTTCATCATCCCACCTCACAATCAACAAGTTTTCATCGTTCGTTATGGCATGATTTATTGTATGATGTGCACTGCAATGCAATGTTTACAATTTGGGTTTACTAAGCTGTCATTCATAACACTTCAGAGCATTGAATACGTTGTTTAGGCACACAATCATCTGCTCCTGTCAGCATGTATTCTTACATTGTAACGCGTCTTTGTTCTACTTGTTGCTTCCCGGCTGATTATGTAAAAAGAGTGTTGTGAGGAGAAGAAAATGTTGATCAAACAACTCGTTCAACTCTGTGTGATGTGGGTGAGATTTTTTTAGGTACACTTGAAAGCCGGGCTCAAATATGATTTTTTAACACTAGGAAAATACCTAAGGCATGCAATGAATTCGTTCATCATATTGCTTTCATCGTGTTAAAAATTGTGTCCCATTCGAAAGTGATGAAGAGAGGTACGTATTCGTATGCATTTGTAACACGTTTATTTTACAATGACCGCACACCTTACATGCCTGACTAAGGATGTCAACAGCTCAATAAAAATATGTCTAGAATACAGGCTTACAGCGTTTTAAAAGAAAGTATAAAATTCCATATTAAACGTTCATTTAACAAATACAAAATCGCAAAATTATATCGCGGATAATGTTTGGTGACTAATAATCACTCGACTAATTTCGCCGTCATTATACGCATATATTACTTTGGTATGCATTTGGCAATGATATTGATACACGCGGATATTGCCGATATTCTGGTCAGCTAACACATCTCCTGCTATTTATCTTTATCAGCGGTGGTTGTTATTACGCATGCATGCAGTAAATGCTCCAACGCAAACCATAAGCTTTTAGGTAAACACGTCAATAGAAAACAAACGGCAATTATTGACGTACATACAAGATATGGGTTCGCGAATAGAAGAAACAGACGCTGAGCCGAGTCTCGGTGAACATATCTTTGTAGGCGACGATGTACCATTTACGTATTTGAAATAAGATAAAACAGTCTATCAATATCTAATGAGGCAGTGCAGTCGATTTACGCAACACAAGTTTGTTACGTAGGATACATTTACTAGGGACTGCATTAGAATTATACTTTCGTCACTTGGTTTGACGATATCACACATTTACAATCATGCATTTGTTCGGATGTCATGCACAATAAACAATATGTCAAGCTGTCCAATATGGGTGCGCCCTTGGTGATAAAATCTTCAAGCTGATATCCACGTGCCGACTGATATCGCAATATAGAGACGGATGATAACACTCAGCCTATCATAAATTCATTAAACTTAACACAAACTCCATAAACTATATATACTTAGCTGTAATTTTTGAAATATAAATCATTTTCGTTTCACAACTTTTCGCGAAAGGAGGAACTCTGTGTCTTAAAATTTGTGTCCAGGTTGCCATTAACTGTTACAGAATTTTATAAAATCAATTTGTCTTTTATCGTACTGGCACATAACTAAGCGTTACATTGCAACATGACGCCATCAACGATACTACTTTTGTGTTTATCCTCGGCACTCATCGGAATGGCACATGGCGCTTGCCAGGAGTCCAACTGCACTTTCTTGGACTACTTTGCAATAGTGAAGATGGACAACTATTCTACATGGCTTCAGGCTAGTTACAATGACCCATCCCCTTTGCTGGATGGACCCACTCATCTGGTAGCAGAAAATGAATTCCTAAATTTGAGCTTCTCTCTGAGGTACCTATTTTGCTTTTTAATAACTTATAAATTGAGATCAGTTTGGAATGCGATATAAATAACTTCACAATTGTTTCTCTAGTAACCATGGTGTACGCGGTCACTCGAACGGAATAACAATCAAAGATATAAATACTAACGTGCTGAATTTTACAGTGATCACTGATTTGGATATAGTGGGCAATGTCACAGTTTTCGGTAAAAATAGTGTAATTGTATGTTGTATAGGTATATTTTCCTGCAAGTTTTCATCAAATATTTTAAACATGTTTAGGTGAATATGCGGCTAATGGAGTGATCAATGCCCCCAACAATACCCAAATCCCTATTGACGGCGAAGGTACCTGGTACATCAATTTTTCAACAGCTCACCTCGAATCATTTGAAATGGCGTTTAGCATCAACATAATAAGGGATCGGCTCAACATTACAAGATATGATCCAAAGGATATTTGGTTTCTGGGCGGAAATAACAACATATTCTTTGAGAACCTGTTTCAGAATGAGGGCACTGAAGAGTACAAAGATCTAGTGGAAACATCACTGTACATTGAAGTTGTAAAATATATCATGGCGTCCTCGGATCATCCTTTGAAGTCTTTATACTTGCAATATTGGCAAGAAATTGTTGAGGTAGGTATATCAACGCTGCGCAAGCATGTCCTTTTTAATACGTTGGTAATATCTTTAAAAATTCAAAATGTTCCTTCTCAACTACAATTAGGTAACTAGCCTCACAGAAATAATTGATTCCACACTACCCCCATCATCCACTACGGAAATTGCTCCACCAGCTGTGGTCTAGTTAACTAAAGAGGTGCGCTACGATGACTTAAACAAAATTACTATAACATATATTTGGTCGAAATTTAAGCGGAAATAAAACTTCATTAAAAACTGTCACGTACTGTTCTTCGTTGATGACGCACATCATCAGTTTGCCCATATTTATAAGCTGAAAGCATGAACGCTTGTGATGAAAATGGTTTTGTAGAGATAAACGCTGATAAGGGGGCAAAGTAGCATTCACAACGAAAACTCATTTTCCAGTTTCATCTCCATCAATTTTGCGAGGACACTCATGAATGACTGATATGGTTTATATCGTGTCACTGATTATCCAAGCAACTGAATCAAGGCACGATTGCATTGTTGATGTAGAAAGTAACGTGATGGCGATATCAATTCCATCAAGCCTTATGCGCTTGCATAAACTACGCAAATGTTGCCACCCGAGTACTCACCTATGGAAAATATCATAAAAATAAACATATAAATAAATTCAAATTCACAAAAGAAAACCAAGTAAAAATATGTTTGAAATGTTCTGCATGCATACGATAACCAACTGTGGAGAATAATTACCTATGCAAGATTCTCCTAGCAAAAAAATACCAGCGTAATGAAAAAGCATATTATATGTATACTTTGTAGTACAAAGTTTGTACCGTGCTATGCTTACTTTTTCAGTTGTTATGGATTTTCTTTTCAAACGACAAAACAAAAAAATACACAGGTGAGTGCTCACATACCTGTAATGTCTTTTCATGCATTTTAATAAACTGAAGTAACAAGTAAAGTGTCAACATGAAATCTTGCATATTGCAAACAAAGGAGCATATTTAATTGTTAAAACCCAATTTGAAATAAAATGTACTTTTGAATAACTTGTGAGTCACTAATTTTCAAACTGCCAATGCTGAGCTTCAAAACAGTCAATGTTAGCAGAACGAGTTAAGGTTGGCATGTAAAAATGGAATCATCACAGGTTCTCGCCCAAAACGGCATAAGTTTTGTCTTTGGAAGTGCACTCTGCATTGCAAATGTAATCGTAAGTGTAATCAACCATTCACTCTTGGAACTAATGAAAGTGAATTTTGAAACCATAGGTTTGAATTTAATTGTTAGGTAACACCATTAACCGTTTACCTACTGCGACAAGGATTGGCGCACGGGGGCATTTCGGAACTCCTCTACTCAATCTGCTCAGGCGGAATTGCAATACCGTATGTCTTTATGGTATTTGCGCTGGTACAAAATATCCGAGCCCGGGTAATAAATTTGCTGTCAATACATTTCGCATCTTCCATATCGTCAATTAATCACTTTGCTGAATATTCCAAACATTATCGCAGAGCGGTGCTGCTTTTTTAAAATAGTTTAGCATTTTAATTCAATTTCAGATTTGTGAGACCGTCAAGCCGATAACACTAAAACAACTGCTTGTCTTTCATGGCATCCTGGTGGGTCTATTGTTGCTCAATAGTTTGGTATTGCTTCGTTGGATAATCGTCCTATGCCTCATACCCTACGCTATTCTGACTGTTGGAGGGGCCTACATTTTACAAAGGCGAGAAGCGGTCGAGGAGAACGGGAATGTGAAAACCGAAGCTCAAACTCCAATTGAAACTGCCTTCTGAAGTCATTTTTTGCATTATGTGTTTTTTTGTCGCTTATTCTCGGAATCAAAGATAATCTTTGCAATTTATTTACAATGTAAGGAAATTCGTACAAAATATGCTTGTGATAAAGGACCAGAGTAGTTAGATGTTCATTAGCGGGCTAAAATTTCCATAGTGCGCTTATTATACCAATGGTGTTATAAGGCATCTTAACTGGGCTATTACACTAGCCATAGTTATTGCCATGTCACCAACATGCACAGGACGACCAAAAAAGTAAAGATACAACGATATGGCATGTTTGTCTGTCCGTCTAAAATAATATTATTTTTGTCTGACGATTAAACACGCTGATAACTCTCTAAATGGGTTAATTGAACCCAAGGGCATATCATTTTGTTCGCAGCGTGCCTTTCGTGCCTCACCTCTTCCACTGCGCTTCATGAGTCACATAATAAGAGGGATTAAAATAAAATCCCTTCCAAAACGACTATTTTTGGGGAAATAAAACATTCATAGTCTGATACTACATGTTTGATAACATAAAAAATACAATTAAAAAAATAGTCAAGTTTAGCCGCAACGGGATAAATAGCGAAATAACGCTTTTTGACACTTCATTCTAAGGCGTTTTAAGATAAACTAATGAAACCTTCGCTATTTGGCGCATATTTGCAGCGCGCGGAATAGATTTGTGAATTTTTTCCAAAATAAAAAGTTTTATATTAAAAAACAGGATGTTTAATAAATTGAAATTTCAGTGAAAATGTGAAATTTCGTAGTTTGAGGTTTTTTATATTTTTTGTGCAGATTCCTATGCAAAATGCAAACAAACACAGCTGTTTGCATATGGCTGCAAACGCATAAAGCTATACATTTCGTGGACCTGCAAACAATACCACAACGAATACTTCAACAAACAAGTAAAACTTCACACTCCAGTTGCTACACCTTTCCCCCTATAAAAATAAGTTTCTTAAATTTTTAATTGGACGCCATTTATAAGATACTCCATTAAGTAATTTGATCTCGAGAACAAGACGGTGAAGGTTTCAACTCCATATCACTGACGGCTTAGTGACGGCATATCACTGAGAAAAGTGTCTAAAACTGGTTGGCCCACCCATTCAACACTGGGGGGCACCGCTCCCTTGTGCCCCAATATATCCCAAAGGAAACTAAAACTGAAACTATCCTATCCTACTGAAATTAAAAGAAATTCATTACCAAGTCGAACCTCCACAGCACGATGCTGAAGGTTTCAGCTGGATATCTCATATCGTCTCCAAGAAAAGTGTCCGAAAACTGGTTGACCCACCCAGCGGAGAGTAAAACACCCATATACCCCAATGCAACGATAAGTGTATTTATTGTAAATTTTGCTCTTTCGTATAAGTTGGTGGAGGTTACAGTGGCTATGTATGTAAATCTTAAGGCTATGTATAGAGACATCAGCTGTTCCATTGTTTTTTTCGCTAATTAAAGGCCCCAGTTAATTGTTGGAAAAATGAAACTAGTCATTACACGAAGAAGATTATTTCCTTTAGAAATAGAATCATTTTCGAAAATCCGCCATCTCACCACAAAAATTCTTGAAACTGAATGAAAGGAAATAATCTTCGTGTAATGACTAGTTTCATTTTTCCAACAATTAACTGGAGGTGCCTTTAATTAGCAAAAAAACAATGGAACAGTTGATGTCTCAATACACCCCCTTAAACAGGCGTCCAGAAAAGTGTCCAAAACCGGTTAGCCCCGCAGACGGTTTGGGAGGGTGGTTCATCATTCTGCACTAATGCACCCTGGACTGAAATTAACGAAAATCCTTTGTCAAGTTTGACCGCCAGAAGTTGGTCGTGAAGGTTTCAGCCCAAAAGCCGATTAACGACATGGAAGGGTGACTAATCATTATGCTCCAGTGATCTTTAACCCCAAAGTAAAGGGAATCCGTTCCCTTCTGCTTGCTAAGAACTAAGTTTGTCAAATAGTAGCAATCAACATTGGAGGGTGTCGCACCCTTGTGCTCCAATACAACGAACGAACGAATAAATAAACGAAATTGGATTACCATTATCAGATTGGATTCGAGATCAGAGGATAGCTTTGCATCAACCAAGACGCTTTTCGAGTGGTAGATCCAAGTGCTTCGCCAGAAGTTGCAGCCCTGAATGGGAAGGCTTTACGTGTTCAAGTTTCAGATCACACTTCGTGCGATTGACCAACCCATATCATCTCAGGAGAGATTCCCACAAATGTAACTCCTGAAGCTTATTTCCTAGTGCTCCTGAAATTTCGACACACTTGTCTTATTCGCTCATCTCACCGTACGAGGAAGAATACTCCACGATGTGTGGCGCAGCATGATTGGACGGGGCGAGAAGTCTCAGATGGAGCCAAAGTGGACATGTTTGTTGGAGCAAATTTTGAAAATTCCCGAAGGAGTTATTCCAAGATGTTTCGCGCTTGAAGCCACCAAAAGTGAGGTCAGGATGAGGAGGAAATATAAATTTCAATATCGCGATGGCAAAGGCGAGAGTGCCACCAATCAAGTGTCACTTGGACACCACCTCCATTTGTCGGAGCCAGGATTAGTGACTTCATCAAGAAAGACTGTGACCTTCCCCTGAAGAAACCTATCTATGGACAGATTCAAGGAACGTGTTGAGCTGGATAAGAGCTGATGACCCATCAAGATTTAAGATTTACATCGCTCATCGAATTTTAAGGCTCGAAGGAATTCATCGAAGAGATTTAAGGCTTGACATAAGTAGAAGACTGGAGGTGGGTTCCTACCGCGAATAATATTGCAGATAAAACAACAAGAGACACGAATCCTGATGATGTATGACCAAGTTCGCGATGGTTCAGACCTACTTAAGAGACCAGTGGTAAATTGACCTCAAGAAACAGAACGTTAAATAGAATAGTTAAACGTGACTGACTTCTGCATCTGGGGACGCCGTATCAGTCACAGCATGGACTAAGTATGTAAATTTGCAAGCGAAGTGTAAGGAAGGTGCGAAGACCTTCAAGAAGGACAGTGGAGGAGATGAAAGCTGCAGAGAAGGAATGGATCACCCGCTATCAGGAATTGTGCTTTCCAGATGATATGGAAGCACTAAGGAAAGAAAACCGCGTGAAAAATTTTTCATTTTGGACCAGCCCCTTCTCGTATATAGCCGTGGATAATTTAAACCGTTGGAAGTTGTCAACGGAAGGAAACTTAAGAAGCGTTACGGAGCTCTCTTCACTTGGATGAGCACTCGTGCAGTTCACCTGGAAGTCGCGTTCTTACTTTCAACGGATGCCTTCCTTATGGGCTCGTTTCATGTGTCGGAAAGGAGAACCGTTGGAGATTTGGTGCGATAACGGAACAAACTTTAAAGCAGATGAGAAAGAGCTGAGGATCGCTTTGAAGGAGCAGCGAGAATCGAGGACAAGCTGTTGAGCAGAGGGATCAAGTGAAACTTCATCCCACATGGAGCACCGCATATGGGAGGTGCATGGGAGAGACTAGTCCGGCCTGTAAAGACCGCCATGCACACCATCCTGAAGAACAGGAACGATCGACTCCTGCTGACGGTGCTACTGGAAGCCGAAGCCTCCGTAAACGTCGACCCCTCACCACGTGTCAACCGGTAAGGACGACCCAGTAGCAATTACTCCAAATTGCTTCCTCCTTGAAACTACGAGCATCAAGCAACCTCCGGGAGTGTTCCAGGATACGGATCTTTCCTCTAGAAAACGATGGAAGCAAGCCCAAGTTAAGGCTATCAAATCACTTATGGAGCCGCTGGGACAAGGAGTACCTGCTGTCATTGGCATTGGCAAAGAGGGTAGAAGAACTAGTGTTCGTGGCCGATCTCAACCAACGGAGGAACCTGTGGACGAAAGGAGTGGTGGTGGAGGTATCCCCACAAAAACAGGATGGACGAGTCAGGATCATTTATGTGAAGACGGCCGCTGGAATCATAAAGAGACCTCCAATAGAATCGCTGGGGAGGGGTATGTGGGCTGTGGGAAGCATGAATGCATTATTTTATTATAAAAGTTGTAAAACATAAATTATATGTACAGTGTAACCAACGTTTCAGTCCCCTGAACGGGGTATTTAAAAGGCTGTTAAGCTCCACCCTCTCAGACCCTCCAAACCATTTGACAGACTATAGTATGTCCGAATTCGTCAGTATATTTTTGCCAATGAATAAAAACCGTTAAAATTATAACCGTGTGAATTAGTTTGACTTGAATGATTTCTGACTAATTGATAAACGCATCATTTTCACCAATTACGACATTAAACTGAGCATCGACAATATTTCAGTGACACTGGACATGGCAGTCACGTATTTAGAAAGAAATAACCATGTACAAAAGAAAAATGTACCAGACGTAGTCATATTTAATTTTTTTAAAGTTTAAGATAAATATTGAATATCTACTCGATATTACTGCGGATGAAATATTGAAAGGCATGTCAGTAATAAAAGTTCATGGTATCTATTTTTAATATTTATATATCAACAAAAATAGGAATTCAATTACATTTAAATCCTCACATGTATTGAAAAATAATGCATAATGTAAAATGTCACGTGCACCAATCTACTTTTCACAAACAATGCGTACTTGTTTTCCAAGGCAACTGTTTCCTTTAAATTTCTATCTATTTAAGGTATCTATAATTCAAAATTGGTTGCCATAGAAACGCACTGTTGCAATCCTTTGCGCAGACATTGCGCGCTTTAAAATATTCAAGTTTTACATACTATTTGTCCTTGTTAGACAAGAAAACGAGGGTTTTTATTATATTTAACTGTCCATAACTGTTGAAGAAAATATGATAGTTCACTAAAGAAAAATGTAGCTTCTGAAGTAGTTTCTTGGCTTTCGATTGACACCACGACAAATAATTTTGGATAAGAAACGGCGGAAATACGTGGTCAAAAGTGTAACAAACTTATTTTGACCCTGGCGCCAAAAGGGTAGGGGTTAGGGTCATAAGAAGGGTACCAAAAATGATGAGTTAATTGGGACTACAAATGGTGCAAAAATTGTTTAATTTCGTCATCGATGATATTTTGCGTTAAAAATACAGGCTGGACCCCTTCGTTACTTTTACACATCGTTTCAGCCTTTGCTATGCCAATGGTTATCCTGTGCTTGGAAGTGACCATGTTTGGCGTCAGTTTTCTCAGAGGCTCAGCCCTAACCAATGATGGGGATACCTCTAGGTGAAAGAGGAACCTTCAATGTACTTAGTAAAAATGGTCTGGTCCTTGGTTAGGGCTGAGCCTCGGAGAAACGGCTTAGCCCAAAAGTGGGTAACAAATTGCTGTTCTTCTTTGTAAGAAGTCGGTGAAAAACACTTTTTACGATTAGCTTTTAGCGTATAGAAATTAGTTTTTGATCACAATGTATCATAAAAATATTATTTTATACTTTATTTTGCGACTTATCTGTTTTTTATGAAGTTGTAGCAAATTGTTGCGACATACATGGTAATGCATACATAAGTTCAATATATGTTATTGTTCACGTTGCTTATTATGATTAATTACTGTTACAAAAATAATTAATTCTAAACCTCAAGCTATCAGTCGATAATTTGTAGGACACCAGCTTTGTGATTGTTTCACTACATCAAGTTTTACACGCTCTCAATCAGGCGACTATTTTCGTTGTCATCGTCCTCCCCGTCCTCGGATGATGACGCACAAGCACACATAACAATGGCACTGACACAAGTGGAAAGTCCCATGTAAAGGCCAGTCATCAATGCAAAAAGCCATTGTTGTCCAACTATCAAGTAGAACATTAATACGGAGACTTCAATAAAGTGGAAGCAGTGTCCCGCTTTCTCTTGAATTTCATTTTCATAATTATCACCACGAATCTGTCAATCGTAAAAGACAATTAACAAAAGAATGAATTCAGTGTTCCTTACATTTTCAGAGATTAATTAATTATGAATCTGCTTACACGGAAGCGAATTTCACGCCCAAAATAGCTCCCAAATCCAATCACGTAGACAACCATTCCAATAATGAAGAGAGTGAGCTGAACAATCGTTTCCCATGAAGTTGGACCGATGTCAAAAATGGGATGGATACCGAAATATATTGCTGGCGCTACCTGTTATTAAAAAAGATGTCTGGTTAAAAGTAAATAATAAATACAAAAACAGTCACTGATGCGAATTTTTGTTGACTGAGGATAATTTTGATTGATTACGATGAGATCTGTCAGGCAGAATAAGAGTCCCAAATTGGCCAAACGGCTAGGATGATGCCCAGACATGCTAAATTACTTACTATTTACTCTACCACTGAAAATTCCCGTTTACTGATAGAAACACTGTTGATACAATTATTTACTAATGTGAGAGAAAATTGTACTATTTATGATGTGTACACACATGATTTTCCACCAATCAACAGTTAAGCGTACTTTCTACAATAATATGTAGTGCAATTTCAGCAATGCTTTGCACTGTACTTAAATGTGTATGCAATTTCAGTTTATTTTGCTGCCATAAATAAAGTTTCGCTGCATTAAATAAGCTGTTATTGCAAACACTATCATCTGTTTTGTTTCTAACAACATGTATGCTTTCTTACACATGAATTGCGTTTCGGCTAGCTTATTTTTGATTACCTAATGACGTAACAAGACGAGAATGGGAAAATGTTGAGCAAAGGCTGATGGTAATTTATACTATGTGATGGTCGTGTGGTGGACGCTGTGAACAACATTCAAGGTCACGCTTCAGAATGAGAATATTTCAGTCCAAATACGGGATGAATTTAATGATAATAATGACACTATATTATTTAATGACAATAAAAATTAATGACACTATATTGAGGCAGTAATTCGTTGTATGATATTTTTCATTATAAAAATATTGATGTGTTTTATTACGTACTTATAATTCTACTAACAAGAAATACTTTCCGCTTCAATGATATTGTACCAGGGGAAATGATTCCGAATCCGGTTTCAGGCACACATTTGCTACGTTTTCGTTTGCACGTATTTGCCGTCGGCTGCATTTGGGGTTGACATGGATATACTTCAAATGTTCCACACGGAGAATGTTTATTAAAATTTCTTTAAACTCGACATGACACGTCCCCGAAATATCCAGTTCAATTGTTTCCAGTCCAGGCAAGGATACTTTCTCCTCTTCTTGAAAATAACCAGTCACGTGGTTGTATATTTGGCGTAGAGCCACGTCATAAGTGGTCTCTCCAGCACCTCGCAAAATGTCCAAAGGAATCCAAGGTTCAATCAATTTGCCATTGACTTCCAACTTTCTCAAATTTACAAGTGGGGCCAGTAGCCGTAAAATGCGTCTTAGTGCTGCTAGCGGCGTCTCATGTTCAATATTGATCTTCAGAAACCAAATGTGATCTCCAAATACATCCAGAAATTCGGAGTGAAGTTGTTGCGTTTCTGCGTATGCCATGGATTCCAGAATAATTATCGATCTTCCGATGATTGGACAGCGGTAGTAATGTGAGTCGTTTGAGGCATATTCCTTCATCATTTGTCTCATCAGTGTCAAGGATGATGTGCAAGGATGATAAGCCAGTTTCTTATCGACTAGCGTCCTCTTCAGAATTTGAGAACCGAGTGGAAGCCCGGTTTTGTAATTTTGGCTGGGCCATGCCTCACACCGACCAGGATTATGAAAGGGATTGTTTTCGAGATAACTGTGCACCCCATGACACCAGTGCTTGCATACTCTACGGCACTGAAACACGTCGCATCTCGGCAGATATTCCAGCAGCACTGGGAATGCCTTTAAATTTAAGAATGCATACATTCATTTGTTTGTAAAAATAAGTGAAGTTAACAATGAAACAATCTGATTAAATATTACCTGTCCAAACATCCACTCGGATTTTGTTGGCTCCAGACATCTCTTCCAGGCTCTTGTCGCGTTGTACGCATTTTCAAAGTCGGTTGACTCTACCAAGTAGCCAAATATTTTGTTCCATATCTGTATGTTGTAATCATGCATGCACAAAACATTTACTAAAATATTTATTATTTAATCAAAGAAAATTATGTTGGACCTCCAATTTCTATAATTTAATGATAACAAATGCAAAAAAATGTTACCTCTGGAGGAATTATGTCCATTTTATTTCGCAATGCAAGTATATCAGAGGATGGTATGTTTTTACTGTATCTATTTGTGATTCTATTTTGTGTCTGAACTTGTTGCTGTGGATACTATAGAGCACATATACGACACGGGCATAACTTTTGACAAGAGAGCACCGAAGTAGCAGCAACGACAGCCTGACGTTTTCCCTTTGAGCTGAAGCAAACATACGTCACAAAAGCGATATTGGATTACCATTCCGATAACCATATTCAAATGTTTTTAGATGTGAAGCTGATCACCGTTTACGTTTCTGCATGGGTTATGGGTAGGCTCCGCGCTTCGCCGAAAAAGCCGTAGTAGGTGAAAACCAAAAATAGTATGCAAAATTGATGCAATAATATTATGAGCAAACAGACTAGTACAAACATACGACGTTTTTTTGTATGAACATTATGAATCATGAGCCATGAGAAGCGTATGATTTAGGTATAAACTCAAAATCTGTTATATTGGCATTGTTCTTGTAGAGATAACATATGAGGAACACATGTCATGCATGAATGATGAGCAAAAGTCCCCAAAACTTAATGGTATAATTTAAGATATTGTGTTGAAAATAGTACATATTTAGCATAGAAATTTGGATGAACAGTAATAGATCGTATTTTGTAATCGTTTAAATTCTTTATTTTTTACATACCAAGTAGGTAATTCGTGCATAATTTCTAATTAAGTTATAGTCTATAAAAATGGGGTTTAACAATAATTACTGCATACATTCCACTAATTAGAATTTTTAAAAAATCTATCTTTACCAATATTTAATAGTTACATTCCGAAACGCAATCAATTTAAAATTTATACTTTTTTAACGTTCAAATTAAAACAACAGATAATCCACTCGTACTTCAGAAACCGATTCCATATTAATTGTATAATTTCTCGGTCGTCAACAAAACTAAATTTTTAATCTGTCATATAGGCAACTTATTAATATAATTAATTAGTCTAATCTCTACACTTTTTTTAAATTAACATTACGACATTTACATAAATTAACTGAGATACTGTAAATATTGTTTATACTCTAAAAAACTCATACAAAAAGTCCAATACAATTTTTCTCGCCTCCAAAATATCTCCCCCTCCCTCCCCATTCCTTCCCTCCAAACTTTTATCGCCTGTGATGAGGATGATGATGTCCGCCGGGTCCACCCTGATGATACCCCATTCCGCCTCCCTGGGCAGCCGCCGCCGCCTGAGCAGCTTGCAATCTCGCCGTCGCACTAGCACTCCGAAATCCGTTCTGGGGAACGGGCGGCAGTACCCTTTCCCCTCCTCCCCCCTGCCTAATGTTCACCACCAAACTCCCATTCGTCGTCCTCCCGATCCTCCTCCGAATATTTGTGGTCTGTCCCGCACTCAAGTACGCGCTTCCATCCGGCCGCCCAAAATTCGCTCTGCTCGACAAAGGAACGAATCCCCCCTGGGGTCCACCACCTCCCCCCGGACTCTCCCTGTGATGCTGATGATGGGAGGGTGGAGGGGCGTGTCTTGCGCTTGGAGGGGGCGGTCCTCCATGGTGTCCACCGTGATGATGGCCGCCATGATTTGGAGGAGGTGGATGATGATGAGATGGAGGGGAGGGTCCACCACCCCCATGATGATGTCCCCAGTCCCCTTGTTGGGGAGGCCCTTGAGGCGGATAGCCATGCGGATCCTGATGATGATGATGCTGCGGGGGTGGAGGTGGCTGTTGGAGGTGCTGGGGAGGCGGTTGCTGTTGATCGTAGTAGCCTTCTTGGGCCAGCCAGTCGCGGTACTTGTACCACCACTCCTCCCACTTCATAAACTCGTCAAAGGAGCAAGGGCGGTCCTTGAAATATCCGCGGTCGCGATAATAGCGGTACCTCACACCGGAATCGGACCAGTCTGCTGGTCGCTCCTGGGGCTCGTCCCGGGTCATTCGCTCGAAATGCCGGCGGCGCTCGTCGGAAGAATAGCGGCGTTCGCCATCGTTATAATCTGGCGTCCGTGGCCGAATCCTTCAAAATCAACAAAAAAGTCAATTAAAATCCCAAATATAATGAGTTAATGTATTTAAATAATTTTTATTAATTAATTTTAATTGCCTGGGCGCTTGGCGAGGAGTGGGAGGCGGCTGTCCATCCACAAAAATCTTGGTATCCGCGCTCCTCAAATCCTTGACGACCTTCAGCTTCGTGTCAATCTCGTTGAGGCTGAGCAGCGGCTTGGCAAACTCCCGCTTGTCCGTCTGCGTCATTTGCGTCAGCTTCGCGAACCGCTCGCTCAGCGTCATTTTCGGCTCAGAGTCGGAATCTGAGCTGCTCTCACCCGAGCTTGTGTCCGTTTCCCCGGAATCGGGAGGAGACTTGGCTTTTGGAGGTGGCTCCACCTTCTTTTCCTCCTTCGCCCCGCCACCTCCCACTTTCTTCGCTGGCTTTACGGGTTCTGCTTTGGATGTAGAATTTGAGGTGGACTTTGCTGCAGTTCCTGTGGAGGGTCCATTTTTGGAGGTCGACTTCCCTCCAGGTTTCCCAACATCGTGAGCAGTTTTGGGGGCTGAGGTAGACGCTGCTTTGGTTCCACCACCTCCAGTCTTTGGATCTCCTCCTGCACCACTTGAGGTGGTACTCACTTTCTTTTCTGGTGAAGCTTTAACAACTTGCTTAGCGGGAGGAGCGGTGGGTACCTTTTTATGAACCGTCCCCTTCTTCCCTCCATCCCCTCCAGAGTTGCTGGGAGGAGGTGGCTGCTTATTCACAATAGTCCCGCTCGCCTTACTACTCATGGAGGAATCGGAGGAGGCCGACGACGCCCTCTGAGCCCGACCCCGCTTCCCCTTCTTCTGCCGGACACTGACCTCGCTATCCTCACTGCTCACCTCCTCGTCATCCTCCTCATCCGAGGTGCTCGTGCTTATCGAGGAACTGGAGCTCGAGCTAGAACTGACTCCTCCCCTCAACTGTTTCCGTTTCCGCTTAATCCTCAACTCTGCGCTCGCCCCGGAACTCGTGTCGGAATCCTCAGACGAGCTGTAGGAAAAGGATCCTTTCCTGTGATGCCGCCTTCTGCCTTTCGCGTGCAACTGGAGCACGTCTTCATCATCCTCATCCCCACTGGAGGAAACCGAGCTGGAGGTGGACATGGAGTCTGAGTCGTGAATAGGCTTTTTACCGGCCGCGACCCGTTTTGCTGCCCGCTTTGCAGCGGTTCTGGGGCTTGTGGGACTTGAGTGTCGACCTCCTTTGCCACCAGAGGTTAGCGCTGTGCGGCTTCGCTTCTTTGAACCCCGGCTTGGTGAAAGGGAGGAATCGGAATGACGACCTCCGTGACCTCCTCCAGGATGACGAGAGCGTTTGGAGGTGGACGAGAGATGATGTCCACCGCCGGATGGTTTCTTGGAAGACGAGAGGAGATCTCCTCGGGAGCGAGCTGGATGACGATCTAGGCGGGAGGCGGCGGATGCGGGATTGTGGTGGGAGGCGGAGTTTCCGTTTGCGTGACGCTTGAGAGTGATAGGGGATCGTTTGTTGCGCTGGGGGAGGCCCCGGGGGGAAATGCTACGGCTTTTGCGAGCGGCTAACCGTTTCCTATACAAAAATACATAATGGATAATTAACTTAATTGAGGCTAAAATTATGATTAAATTAATTATTTTAGCTTAATTACCTGGCGGAAAGCTTTGCGGTGGCAATTGGAGACCGTGACCGCGACCGACTATGAAATGACCTGGACCGTGACCTACTTACACTCTTCGGTCGCCTCCCGGGTATACCTCTCCTTGGCGGACTGGCGCTAGAGCTCCGCTGAAAATCCTTTCGGTACAGCTCCTTGAATCCCGAGTGACCCCAGCGCTCCGGGTCCTTTTCCTCCTCCTCCAGAATCTTCTTGTTCCAAAAGCTACTGGAGCGATCCTCCTCCCTTGCCCTCTTGACGACCCTGTCCAGTTCAGACTTTTTCTTGGAGGAAAGTTCCCCTCCACCACCACCTCGACTCCCTCCACCCCCTCCACTAGCATAGCGATGATGTGAGCTTGAGGACGCACCGGCACCACCAGAACCTCCACCGCCGCCTCCTCCCCCTCCACTTCCACGCGGCTCGTCCATTCGGAGGCGGCGTTGAGGGGATGAGGATGACTTTGGAGGGCGACGATCGCCACCTCCTCCACCGCCCCGGTCTCGATTGTCGTGTTGGTCTTGGTGATGACGGGAGGTGGATGTGGAGTGGTGATGGCCGTCGCCTCCGTGATGACCGCGTTCTTCTCGGCGGCTGGTTCCATCTCGAGCAGCACGTCTACCTCCCTCCTCCCCAGGGAGGGAACCCGACATCTGCATTAGCTTGGAGCGGAGGGGACTCCGCCCTTCGCCGCGGCTGGAACGATGACCACTGCGGTGACTGCTGGAACCTCCCTCGTGACCATGACCGCTTGTTCGAACGGATGGGGAGGACCGTCGGGCTCGATCTGTTTTGGTGGCACCGTGACCCTGTTGACCTCTCCGAGACATTGGTCAAGGATGAATGGATCTCCTCCTGAAAAATATGGTGAACCTCGAGTTAGTTTTAATTAATTTGCTCTGGACCACCGCACGGGAGAATGCTGGACACTGAAAAGATAACATACATACTTAAATTAATAGATGATCCTAAAAATAAGATAACTGGACACATTAATGGAAATGCTGAGTAATTCATTAAATGATCATTTAAATATTTTTGGCATGATGAATGTGTTTTGAGAGAAGATTTTAGAAGAATTTTTTGTTTACGACATATAATATTTTGTGAGGAGGTAAAAACCATGTTTTTATAAATCTGGAGTAAGCTGTATTTCTGGAGACATTGAGAGAGGAGGAGGCGATTATCTCCTCCACTCCTCCAAAGGTATTAGATGAGATAAGCGGTGAAGAAAGTGGAAGATGATGAGCTTATCATTGCAAGCAATTGATCAATGAGGCGAGCAGGAATATTTAAAACTAAATTACACCGCCGCCGCCAAAGATGTCAAAGGTAGTAGCGATACCAGTACTATCTCGATTAACTTTTAACTGAATCAATTAACTGAAGAGTTCATATCTCCTACAACACCGGCAACTAGAGGTTAACTTTTCAGTTCATTGAAGAGTTCAGCGGAGACTGGAGAAAGAGAAGCAACTACTGACACGAGAATGATAACCAGCAGTAATTTTTAAAGAAATAACTAATTACAGTCATCCGCTAACGTGGAAGAGGATCATGATGATGAGATGATGGATGCTTCAAAAAATGCAGGATCCCTCCAAGCTTATCTGCGCAGTTCAGTTCTCGCTCGGATTCTGATCTTCCGATCAAGGGCGTAGCCAGGGTGGGGCCAAGGGGGCACGGGCCCCCTCCTGGAGTCGGACTTTTAGCATTACGTAGATTAGAGGGGAGGGGCAACCTTATACATTACGTGTATTGCGTGGCCCCACCCTGGGCCCCATCCTGGCTACGCCCTTGCTTCCGATCATCCCGCCCAGTGTTCCGACCTTGGCCAAAACGGATGGCTGGCAAGGAGGTGGGCGCCCTGTGCGCCAGCCCAACTTGGAGAACTTCAGTCATGCTGGTTTCGTCACGCCATATGCTGGCGGAATTAACTAATTCCGACTTGAAATCAGGTTCCCGAAAAACAATATCCCGGCCCCTGTGGCGGAGCTGCGTCATCATAACTCATGTTGCTTCTTGTACCGCACGCCACCACAACATGCATCCTAATCTCTTCAAAATAATCTTGTCCAGTTAAATGGGAGGTGGAGGGATGCATTTTTTTCTTGAATTTCGGCAATCAGACGAATTCTCCAGTTGATAAGCTGAGGTGAAGGTGCAAATCCGCCTTGATGTAGACTTGATGATGATGAGAATGTGCGTCTTGTCTGGAAAAAGTTAGCGGAGCAGAGAAAATGTCATTTTTGTTCAATAAAGTGATGGTAAAGATGGCTAAAGTCTCGTAATATCAGCTAAAAGTCACAATAAAGAACAATTATATTCACTTATCACTTCATTAGCAGTGCCTGACCCTGACACCTGTCATCTTACAATGTCACTTGTCACTAGAAGACAGTAAAAAATTGTCAATTAATACTTCGTAAAAGTTACTTCATCCACCTAATTAAAATGTTCAACCACAAAAAAATAATTGGTACTAAAAATACATTCGCCCACTGAATACAATAAACACCTTTTGTAATTAGGTAAACTAGCTGTAAACTTAATTTGGCAAGTTTTTTCAATGTTTTTATCTATTCAGTTGGAATAGGTAGTTAATTAATTGGTAGCAGAGATGAACAAAATGGTTACAAAATAGAGTGAAGGCGCAGATGCACACACACAACGGAATATCCCATCAGATAAATCTACCAATTATCTAATTTAATTGCGCATTATACACACCAAAGTCAGAAAAAGCACACAAATTAACTAGGTATAATAATTTTCGCGTCGAGTATTTAATAAATACTGCGGAATGTCTGACGATGATGGATTTAATTTAATCACGATTAACAGTTCACGTTTATGCAGGTATTTAGTCCAGGAAAGCAAACGAATTTAAAATGTTCCTCCGTGATAATTAGCGATACTTAAAACACTTACTAATTTATACCGCATGCATTCCATACAAGAGAGAAAATTACCAACACAATTATAATTACAAATCCTTGTTTGTTGACGATGATAAGCACTGTGTGGAAACCTTATCGTGAAGAGATAAATATAATTGGCAATTTTTAAGGATGTTGTAAGGAAGGAGGAGCAGATGTCTAATAAGTTGAAAGCGCGTCTCAGGCGATACGACAAAAACCCTCAAACTTAACAATTAACCAAATGTTCGAAAACGCGAATAATAATTATTTTTAATTATCTAAACTACAGTTCTCACTGCATCACCAATAATGATGAGCAATTAAAGGGACTGTCGAAGAACTAAATGTTCAATCATATAACGCCACGTATGAATATGTGGTCGAGAGAGAGAGAGTTCGAAAACAACAGGCAGATCGGTTAATGCCTATAATTTAACTATCGCCATAATTAATTCACAATCTTAATTAAGATGAGAAACCAAGTCGATATTAAAGATGATAAATTACGCTCGTCATGGAAAATGATTATTTTCCAGAGACGAGAATAATTATCGGAGAATTAATTATTTTACTACAGTATTCACTGCAAAAAAAGGCCAAAAAGGGCTCTGTAGTGTTTGTAATAGTAGTTAAGAGAATACTGAAGTTTTAATTATTTTTTGTCACCAATAATTAACTAGTAAAAAAAGAAGAAAGAAAACAAACTAGATAACTTTACACCTAATAAAAAACTCTTACCAGAAATTGTATAATAATTTAAACTGTGTGATTGTTAACTAGCTTGCTGGTAGCTGTTGGCTGAAGACGTCGACAAAGTTGATAACGGCGACCAGATGATCAGGAGAATTAACTAATCAGTTTGGAAATTAATCACTCACACCTTTAACAGTTAGTTAGCTAACCAATTCATCACTCACTAACAGTCAATGTGACGCAATTATTTTCAGTAACACTTTTTAAATGCACTTCACCACAACTCGTACTAATAAAATCAAAACACAAAAAATCAGTCAGTCAGTTGGCAATTAATTGTAGCGTAATTAAAGTTCCTAGAAAATTTATTGTTTTCGCTGTAATTAATGACGTTGGTTAACTGACATTTAAGACTCGACACAACAGCAGTTAAAGTTGTGGTGGTGCATTGATGATTTGCGTTTGTTGTATCAACACAGCAGCATAGAATAAACAGAAAAGCAGTTCAGTCCAGTCGCAGTCAGTTCAATAACTGAGACGAAGGGGGCCGTTCACACAACACCGCTCATACTCCACATTTTAAAATTAATTAACTTCCTAATTAAGTAATTGTCACATGACATCCAATGACATTAACAATTCGCACATTTTAACTCTTAACTAACAAGCCATCCTAACACAAAGTCACTGGGATCTATTCTCGTGTCGCGTGAACGGCCCCACTACTGCTGTGTATTATAAATAGTATGGTAAATACTGCGACTTTTGCCATACCTACCCATGTTAATCGCCAAAGTTGTGTAAAGTTTAGTGTCATTTATACAAGTTTGTTTCAAGTGAAAAGGATGAAAAAAGCAGAAACTAAAAAAGTGAACTCTTCCTCCTATCCTCCGATCAGCTTCTCTGTCAAGCAAGCTTGTATATAAAAATAGAATGGAAAACTTTACCTGCTTTTTTAGGTTGGTTGTTCGTTGCTGGTTTCGGGGAACGTTCATGCAATATGTACCCTAGTTAATATATTTATTTTCAAACAGCCTTTCTATTCCACCCACCTAATCACCTACCAATCATTAATCATTATATTGATTCTGCTTAAAATAGTATTCAGTCTTATTATTTTTCACAATTGATTAGTAGCGTAACGTGTGAACGGCCCCATTCCCACGTACACTGCACCTGCAATACCACAACCACACGTTTTGTGTAACAAACCGTGTTATGTTATATATGTATATGCATCTCTGTTTCCCACGTTGCCCCACCCTCAAGCCCACCGTAGCGCGCGCAAAATTCTCTTCAAAATCCCACAAACCATTTTTTTCTCCAGCAAGCAGCACGAGATGACGAGGAGCACACAAACAGCCCATCTCACATGCTCGGCTCTCCGCTCAGCTCTCCTTCTCGTTGTGCTGTTGTTGGAGGCGACCAAAACAATTAATTTTTAATTAGCAATTAAACACTACAACCTGCTCCACTTCACTATAATCATCATCATCGACAGTTAACTAATAGCACTGCACAATAAATTATAATTAACGTTTTTTTTCCTGGTTACTTCACACCACCGCCTTCGTCTAAAAACTTCAATGGAGTCCTCATCCTGTTTGTGTTGACGTTGTGTTGTTGCGGTAGATTAAATTAATTTTGGAGGTAATTGTGGAGGGGATTCCTCCAAAGGTTATGTAATTATGCTCATAATTAATTGTTAAGTAATGTAAATAATTTTTGGGATTTTTTAATTGTTTGATTTTCAGGTTTTCTGTGAACGTCATCCAAGGGGCCCCCACATCAGCGCTTATTAACTAGTTGATTTGGAGGGATTTGGAGGAGGAGACTACTTACAGCTTGGAGGAGACGAGGAGGAGAAGATAAGCAGCAATGGGACTCGCAGTATCAAAATGTGACGCGGTGCCGGATCCCACCATACTCCCACCACCACCTCCGCCACCTGGATCATCTGGAGGAGGACTTGGAGTTGGAGGAGCTCCCCCTCCCGCAGCAGGTGATCAACCAGTCAATGAAAAGTTCAAGAATAATCCCGGCACTTACGAGGAGATTTCCAAGAAATGCAAAGGTAAAAAAAAAAAAAATAAACAAATAATAATTAATTAAAGTCATTATTATTGTCGTACATTCCTCCACCTTATCATGGCTTATCTTTTTCCTCCCCTCCAGAAATCTTCCCGCAGCCGTTCGAAGGTGCCAAGGTGGTCATAAACAAGTCGCTCAACCAAGGATTCCAGGTGTCCCACGCCATGACAATGAGCTCCATCACCCCTTCCGGCTACCGCTTCGGCTCCACCTACATCGGCTCCAAAATCATTCCGCCCAACGACCCCGCCCTGGTCCTCTTTGGCGACACGGATCCCTCCGGGAACCTCAACGCCCAAGGCTTCTACAACTGGACGGATCACATCAAGACCAAGTTTGCCGTGCAGGTCATGAACTCCAAGTTTGCCGCGACACAAATGGGCCTAGATCTCCGGGGCAAGGACTGGACTGCCTCCGCCACATTTGCCAACCTCAACCTCTTCAACGAGACCGGGATCGGCGTGTTCCACTTTCTCCAGCAGGTCACCAAGAACATGTGTGTGGGGGCGGAGCTCATGTACCAGCAGGCGCCTCAGATTCCCGGGGGAGCCGCCACTGCGCTTACCTGCTCTGGTCGATATTCAAGTAAGATAACCACTTAGCATCATAATCAAGATAGCGCAGGATTCTTAACGATGATTTTTAATTAATTAATTATTTTTTGTGGTTATCTTTTTTTTTTCTCCAGCGGACGAGTCAATCTGGTCAGCGTTCGCGGGGACGAACAACGTGGGCCTGAGCTACTACCGGCGCCTCAACGAGGAGATCCAGGTGGGTCTGGAGCTGGAGAACAGTTATCAACAGCAACAGTTTATCGCCGCGGTCGCTTATCAGTTCGACCTGCCCAAGGCCAACTTTTCGATGAAAGCCATGGTGGACAACAACTGGACGGTGACGGGGGTCCTGGAGAAGCGCCTGCTTCCCATGCCCTTCCTCCTCAGCATCTGCGGCAGCCTCAACCACGTCAAGAATCAGTTCCGGTTGGGATGCGGCTTCTCCATAGGAGCTTAACCAAGGTTTAACACAGCTAATAAATAATTAATTAACTTAATTACAATTAAAAAATCAACAACATCAACTGCTGCCTCTAAAAAGAAATCCTGATCGTCTTCTTCTTCAACTTCAAGCGCGTCGTCGTCGTGTTCCTGTTCAAATAGTCGAGCGACAGACCACCACCAGCAAAAACATCTTCAAATCATACTACAATTATAATTAAAAGGTTAATTAAAAATTAAATGTTTCAAATCTCTTAACAATTAACTATCTGTCTACTTAATTATTATTTACGTCTTCACTCTGTCTTCAACCCGTATAAAAAGTAATTTAATTGTCAGTTATTATGAGCGCTTGCTTAATTGTGAATTGTCGCGGAGAAGTGGGTAATAAAAATTATGATTGTAATTCACTAACTACATTGCTAATTAACTAATAATTTTGTAATAGATAAGAAACATTCATGTTCTTGTTTTCTCTGTCTTTGTGTTTCTAATTGTTGAGCTGGAATGTTTAATTAATTAATTTTTAAGATTTAATTGAATGCTGGATGAGGATGATGGATGCTTAGTGAGCATTTTTTTAAATTAAGATCATTATTATGTTTTGGAGAGGTGACGTGTGGTTAAGTAATTAATTAGATAATTGTTGGTTTAAAGGAGAAAATGCAATCCGGTTAATTATTATTATTTTTTTTGATGATTTGAGTGAGGTGCAGAGACAAGTTAGTTAAACTTATGATTTGTTTAATCATTCATCAGCACACAAAACTGTTATAGTCGTTTTTTGTAGTGAGCTATTAAGATTATTTAGCTATAATAAGTCATTAGTCATTTAAATAATTAAATATTAGGTAATTATCTTCGTTTAATAATTGTTTTGAACTGGTTTTACATTTTACTGATGATTAGTTAAGTAAATGTATACATGATGATAATTAATTAAATGAGGATGATGATGCGTATGGGTGATTAATTAAAAGTTAAAGAGAGAGGTGTCAAATATTTTGTAGTACCAAAAATAAATATGCTGATGATGAACAACAGAAGAATATTTAATTATTTTCTGGTCCGTAGTAGTAATTGAGCAATTAAGTGAACACAGACAATTTAATTATTAGTGATAAGATAACAGAATATTAATTATTATTATTACCCAAGTACTGATTTAATTTACACAACAGCAACAACAATTTATTTCTTTGTACTGTATACACACACACACACATTTAATTAGAATGCAGTAAACAATTAGTTAATATTAATGGGCATTTATTAATTAATTGTCAAGACTTTAAATGAAAAGATGCTTATCTATATTATATCCATTATAAAAAAAGATAATTAATTATTATATGACGTAGTTTATAGAGTTCCTACTGACGAGAATAAAAAAAGCTACTGATAATGATTTTGTAGAGTGGATACAAAAAGAGAACATTTAACTATAGAGTAATTAAAAATAATATGACATGAATAGAGAGACAACAACAATTATAATAATTATTTAATTGTTAAATATGAAAAACTATTGAAAATAAAAAATGGAAAATAAAAATTCTGCCTGTATATTAAAGCTGCGATATTATTTCCCTACATTGCTCTGTTTTTCGTGATAGTTAATAATGAATGCATTCAATTGTAATTAAATTAATTAATCATCTATATTCACTTGTCCAGCGTGACAATTCCATGCAGGACCTGCGGCTTATCTTAATTAATGAATGCTGATAATTATCTTTAAATGCTCGGCTTCTTGTTCAAGAGAAGATGAATGGAGTCAAAATACAAGTATTCTACTTGTCTCGACGTGCCCCAAATCTCAAAGCGGCGGTTGGCTTTTCTTTTTTCTCCGTTTATCGATAGCTGTAATACAATTCTAGGTGTAAGTGGGGTCGTCTATAAGATAAGTGGTCGGTTAAGCATGGGGAATAAAAATGTTATAACATTTAAAAATGATGGGAGCAGTTAGGTGGAACATTAATAAGGTGGATACAATTAGAAGATAATTAGAGGCGTGAAAAATTAAAATAGGCCAACCTTCGTTTACGTGTACAATGAATGGCCCCTTCTGAACAGCTTTGTATTTTCTGCTTCTCCTACTGCTCTGCTGAATGAAAAACGGTTTTTACAATTTTAATGTGGCCGATATTTAAGTTCTAAGCAATATTTATGAAATTCCGCCGTTACACATGGAATCAGCGTATGCGGTTTTTATATAAGGGAAAAAATTTCAGAGGTGCATTTCCAGTAAATACGCAGTTAATGATGATTTAATTTTATCTTGTCTCAAGTCACCCTCAAAAAATGTTCTTCCTTCTCACGTTACTTTATACAGTGAAAAGGATGAAAATAGAATGTCACAGATTCCAATTCCAAACGAGAACTGACAACATTACTACATTACACACTCGCTTATGAGCTTGTTTGTGAAAATGTTATCGTTTTTTGAATGTCTGTCGGCAGTTGGTCTAGCAATATCACTGGAAATTACCTTTAAAAAGTAATTGTTCATGCTCAACTTCTCAGAGAAAAACCGGATTAAACATTTCCCACGAATAATTTTCTTGACACTGCAGCAATCATGTCAATCCGGTTAACATTTCCATTTCAAAATGACACGCGATATGAATTTCCCATGGAAGCTCTTGGTAAAACAATGCCATTTTCCAGTCTAATTTCCCATAATAATATTTTTTCGGAACACAATTCAACGAACATTTAGCCAACAAATGAGTCCAAAATAATCGCATGCACTTGCTACCCGTTTTAATTGTGATTACGTAATTTGAAATATGTTTAGGCAGCATATATTTGCAATCCAGTGAATGTTAATTTCACACGTATTTTTGCGACGATTAATATTTTCTGACAATTGTACCAGACACGTCACCAGTATAGCAAGTTCTCATAAAAAATAAACTGCCCTGAACCTGTCTCAAGTTTTTTTTATACGCCACACGACGAGACAAAGGATGCATTATTTTTTGCACTGCATTGCAGATAATACCTCTCTAAACTCCGTCTTTCTGTTGTGTTTGCTCATATAACATGTTATTGCCCATTGTCTACGTGCCAAAAGGCACACAAAAACATGTACCGATTCCAGCCGATATTCTAGCGGAAAGCTGCTCGTTCAAAAAAAATTGTTATATTCTCCATATGCGCTTCTCTTGGACCTGTTTTTGCTCATCGCGTATGTTTGAAGCCTTTTCTTGTATGTTTTTCTGAGAACACATTACATTACACATCGCAGACAAGCCAGTCGACTCTGGTGTCTACTGGGTGAAGAAAGCACTTTTTTAGGTCTAGGTTTATGTTTAGAAGTTTAGAATATTAAAAATAGAGCATTCCTTATACCACCATTAATATTTAATTGTGATCAAGATGAGGTAGTAAGGAAGGGCATGATTAATAATTAAGTGTGTTAGGTTTTTACTGACGTCTGTCTTTCAACATAACTTGGTAGATTATTTTACGCTTAAAAATAAAGTTGGAGTTTTTGGTTGGCTTTAAAAATGGACAAAATTCCACCAGAGGTTGACATTTAAAATTAAAATTATTCTAATAATGTTAGTAGTGTTAATGAACAATTAGTTATAATAACTATAATGTTGTGTTTGTTTTTCAGATTTGGGACAAAATCCTGGGAAACTTGCTCAACTCCCGGGATTGTTCGAGTGCCTCTAAAGCTAGTGAGATTTGGGCGACCGTGCTATCCCGAACTAAATCCCAATGGATGTTTGGTCAAGTAATTTTAACCAATAACTTTAACTACACTACTAACTTCAGTGACTTTTAAATGTGACCAGGTGTTAATTTTTTTGCATTTTTTTACAATTTCAGGTTCTACCGTTATTGCTGGAGCATCTGTCAAAATCCGAGATCCTTTCCTGTCGCCTGGTCTGCAGACATTGGACCAGTGGTGTCGACTACTTTCTTGAAAACAATCCCTACCACCGCCCCGCCGCCGTAGATGCCTGGCCCATTAGAAATCCCAAAACGGACTTCCGCCGCCAAACTTTTACGGGAATCATGCGCCAAAAGCATCTCCAGTACCACAACTTTTACCAACCTCATCTTATCGAATCCAAGCTTCTGGAGGAAGCCCAGACACATTCCAGATGTCCCATTGTTGGACGCTCCGTCTACATTTCCACGTCGCCTCAAGCTCAAATTAAGTTACAAAATACGCAATTCCTGGAATCTTTTGGAGGTCATATTTGGTTCCTGTTCATTTCCATTCAGGATTACCCCCCAGTGGACACCATTCAGCGGATATTGGAGCTCCTCAAGTTTGTTCCAAATTTGAAGAAGTTAACCGTTAAAAGTGTTTTAAGAAAAGCTCCAAACGACAGTAGTGCCGAAGCGGAAATAATTTCGGATTTTGTGAATAAATCGGAGATGGAAAATCTTCCCAAGCTGGAGACACTGGAGTTCTGTGCCTGCGACCCGGAAATCAAACGGGCCCTTCTTCAACTCCTCTGCAACCAAAATCTTCAAACGCTTTCCATGAGTCTAAAGCGATCTCTGTGTAATTTGGAGACCCGTAATGTCGTCAACCTTTGGCTAACTTGCGACTGTGAACAGAGACTACCTCACCTACTCCACTTATCTTCACCCATTCAGCGCTTATCCATCGATATCCGTGACAGAGTCTGTATGACAACATTATTTAACGCTGTCAGACATTTTAAGGGGACGTTAAGGGAGCTGGAGATTTCCCTTCCACCAAATTATTATTCATTTCCCGCATTTTCTAAGGAGGAATGGGTCAACAGGCTGGAGCCTTTTAATGATAAGGAAATATTTACCGGATTTCCCAATTTGAAGCGGGTGACCTTGAAGCGATTTCACCCGCTTTCCCTTAATTTTATGGTAGGATTGACGCCGACTCTGGAATACCTCCATTTCGTCATGCAGGACTTTTCGCAGTGGCGATCTTTAACTGAACCAGTAATTAATTTAATGGAGAAGGAGGAATCATTAGACTTGCTGGAATATTTGAAAGTCTGTCCAAGGTCATCAGAGAAATCCCGAATTTATGATTCGAAGGTCTGGAAGGTCATGGGAAGGCTGAAGGTGCTTACGGTCTGGTGGAAGGACAACTTTTGTGATGAGTTGGAGTACAGAAGGGACGTTTATGAAAAACTGCAAAATTTAAAGTTGGCCGGTCAACAGGTGCTCCGGGATGGAAAAGATTAATTAAAGTGAATTTTTTCGGATCTCTTCAATAATTAATTAAATACATACGACAACAAAATAACTTTTTGCCTTTCACTCGTGCTCTACTAACAATTCCAAATATATATTCCTTGTAAAACTATACTTGTTACTTCCCTCATTCCAACCTCTTCCATTTAATTATGATTAAATGTTTAATTAGTGAATTAATTTTGATTTTTGTTCTGTGCCAGAATAATTGTTACGAATTTCCTCATTTTGCGATATGCCCACGATATGCCAATCAACTACTTTGTTAATTAAGTACGGTATCTTTTCAGTACGGCTTTCAATTTAACTGACTTGATAATTAATTGTCCATCTAATTGTTGAATTGTTACTAACGCTAAGAAATATTGTGAATACTTTATGACGGCCACATATACAAAAGTAATACCAATGCACTTAACTGGAACTTGTTGTTAATTCTCACTCACTCCTTCCTAATCGTCTTCGGTCTAAAAAATATGTACCAAAAAAAACTTGCACTTGTAATGAAAAAATGTGTTCTCTCTAATTCTCTGTGCAGCATTAACCTAATTAAGACAAACTGTTAACAAGTACATGCGTAATTATTATATACTCAACGCAACACGAAATGACCATTATAATTAACCAATTAAAATAACCATTACAATAAACATTCCCTGAACTATTTCACATTGTTAATTACTTGTTACTATATGATTACCATGCTAACTATTTTCTATGTTTAAGCTCAAACAATTCAACGTTTAATCTATTGTGACAAATGCGATTACGATACGGTTCTAACAAATAAAAACAAATTATGACATTCCAAAGAAACATGTTTAATAAATCAGAAAATAAAACTAATTATAATTACTTGCCCCTGTGATGTGTTTGCATACATTCAGTTTTAATAACAGTTTAATATAAAAAATACATCTATTTTCTTACAATATATATATTATTGATCATCTTTCATGCTTCGTGCATTGGTTTACATTTTATTAAACCGTTATGGTCATTTCCTGAAATCACAAAATCAGTCACATAGCCGTAAATCCAGATCCAATGTACATTTAATCTCGATAAAGTACAGATTTTATATTGCAAATGAAAGAAGGTAGTGTTTTGGTCAAATCTCCAAAAGGCTTTCGGAGAATAGATCAATTCTACGCGTTCATTATTTTACTAGTCAGCCATGAAATTGGAGCATCGTATAATATAATGAAGTATGTTGAAATGTTTAAGGTGATTATCCACATTAACATCTCAGCAATCAGTAGCTCATGACTATGACATTGCAACAGTAAGGCTATATTAGACCCGCTATCATAAAACATAATCAATTTTTTTAGTTTATGGAAAACTTTGGACTCTGAAATTATCAAATCTTGTTTTATGATTAATATGTTCCTTTCTCATGAATTCAATGAATTTTCAATGAAAATATTTCATTATCAGAGTTCAATAAACACAAGTACTGGCAAGAAAGATAAATAAAAGCAGTATTGAATAAAGCACGACCAGTTAGGCTGGCCATAGACAAGGAACAACGCGTTGGCTTGTTTCTCATCAGAACACACACGTAATGCTTATATGCGTGAGCATGGCCCCGTATGATATCTTTTGCTTTTATAGAGCAGCTATCTCCAAGCATTCCAGACTCATTTATTGCTAGTACCAAAATGCTTACATCGTCACATTTACAGACGCTGGCTAATTAGGTTGGTGCTCAAAGTAAATACTGTTGACACATTTCTGCTAAACTTTTACATAACTAAAAATGCATAGTATTCATTGCATAAACTGGCTGACTGAATCTGCTTGCGAAAATGAGCAGATTCCTGCGAAATGTTTTTTTATTAAAAAATATAAAGAGTTTTCTTTTTCGTTGTCTTTTGCAATGCAAAATAGAGCAAACGTTGTGGAAAATTTATTGTACAAAATAGACAAACATTTGGTTTCAATAGAATAGGGAAATATAATGAGATTCAACAGTAATTAATATAGCGTTTCAAGATATCACATTATCAGTAAAAGCGGAAAGTATGTATTGAGCGTATCTTTGCAATAATATCATTTTTAAATTTCGTATGAATAAGCCATTTAAAAATGTTTGCAGCTATGGCTCGTGCTTGTGGAAAAATTGCTAAAAAACGTTGAAAAGCTTCCAGGGAGTTTCCGGATGCCCCTTGATTGTTCAGAGAGTGGTAGGTGTATTATTCCAATGACTATTCACAAACATAAATTTGAATTCATTTTCAATCGTTCTTACAACGATACACATAACAAAAGAATCGGCATTCTTGATCGATTATCTTACCTCTTTTTCATCGGCCAAAATGTAGTCGGTTCTATATACTTTAGCAACATATTATTACGTTCGGTACACGCCAAACCATAAAAAATCAATACGTGCGTTAAGGTATGCATATTTTTTCAAGTATTTATGTAGGTGAATCATGCCCGATCGCATATTGAGAACTGTCAAATGCTGTGTTGTCGTAAACATTGTGAACTAGTAGGACTTCATATTATATATTTTTATATTGGAATGAAATGTAGATTTTACAATCAGCACATAAATTCGAAATTAGTTGAGGCACTTATCACATTTCGCTATCAAAGATGTCACTTATGGCATTGGATTACACATAATGGCTGGCGCTGGACAATTGATGCACTTGTACCACTTGAAACGCCAACATAAATATGTGAACCCTATTAGTATTGCGGACAAGACAACTACTACTAACACGATAACTACAATCATAAAAGTTTCCACCGACATTTTCGTTCAATATCCCCTTCGAAGAACTTCACATGTGAGCACTATGCACTGGGTTAAAACAGACTGAGCGTTTCGGTGCTAGTAGGATATGAAGACCACAGAAATATAGGTTACTCGTGCTACGTCAAACATTGAGTTGAGTGGTCGTTGTCGCCATTATGTCTCTCGGAGGTTCCCCTTGGTGGACTGGTGAACCTGAGAGACATAAGTGGTTGGGGATCTGGATGTTGTTTGCCCGTGTGTGTTGAGTTCCTCACGGTAGTCAATCCGCACCCTTCAGTTGAAAGGCCGACTCCGACTACCCTGAGTAGCTCTTCACACGGGGGCACCTCGGCTGCCGCTTCCAGTCCGCATCCGGTTGGACCGACTTCGGAAACCGCCACAGAGAGGTCACCCCGACGAGCGGATCCCCGGAGATTGTACCTATGCTTGTGTGGTATCATAGGTTTCGCTGTTTGTCTAGGCTTTGGCTTTGCCGTAGACATCGTAGAGGAATGTTCTCGACGTTTCGGTGTTGACACCTTCATCAGGAGAAGAGCGCTTTTAGATGTTGATTGTTCAAAGTCTAAAAACGCACTGAGCAAAAAATTGAAAATTCAGCTCTATTTATACTTTTTGGTTGAGTTGAAAATTCAATTTTAATTTGCATATATTGTATACATATATATACATATATACATTATATTTATTGACTATATAGCGTATATATGTAATATATATGCATATAGGTGTTATTTATATGCATTTGCTGAGGTGAAGATGGAACCCTCCGATGACCAGATCTTTTAAGGTCAATATCTCATTCCCCTGTAGGATTTAGGGGTTGAGACTGGTTTTGGAGGAGGTGTCTGAGGGGGGGTAAACTTTAGGCGAGGAATCGATTGGCGCTAAGAGTTTACCCACTTTATATAGTAGGGATGGAGATACGTCCATATTTCGGTTCTAATGCAGCTAGATGTTATGGGCTACAGTTGTTGGGCCTAGATGGCGTTTGGCCTATGAACCGATCATGCACCAGATATTTAAAATTAAATATCTCAGCTCCCTGATGGATTTAGGGGCTGGGGTTGGTTTCTGCAGGAGTTTCTAAGGGGGGAGTAAACTTTAGGCGAGGAATCGATTGGCACTATCAGTTTTCCCATTTTCCGTTCGTGGACGGCCCTACCCCCGTTTTGTGGTGCGGACGCCTCCAGCCGTTTTTCTGGCTACACCTGGTTTATAGAAATTGGAACTCGGTGTTCAGTCCAATTGGTGCCAGGGTACCCAGTTGGTAGATAAGCCGAGCCTCCTGTTCCCGGCGTTTGTCCACATCGAGGGGTGCGCGCTGGATGGCTGTGACGCGCATATCTTCCCTAGAATGTGTTTTGGTGAAATGCTCCGAGACTTCAGTAGCTTCTCCGTGTGTTAGGTTGTATAGGTGTTCTCTGAAGCGATCTCGGAGCTTTCGTTTGGTTTCACCGATGTACACTTTAGGGCATTTAGTGCACATAATGGCGTATAGGACACATTCGCTTTTACAGTCGAATTGGTCCCATACGCGTCGCTTCCCTCGTGGTCCCGTGATCTCCCGTGTTGTTGCTGTGTGTTTGCATGTTAAGCATTTCTTAACATTGCAGGCTACAGTTCCAGGATTTTGGTGTTGTATCCTAGGGGCATGTTGTTGGAGTTGTGCCCTGATGAGGAGGTCCCTCAGACTTTTTGGTTTTCTGTAGGCTGCGACGGGAGGGTCCGGGAATACCTTAGACAGATCAGCGTCTTTGGAGATGGTGTCAGCAAAAAGTGTCTTTATCGCTCTCATTGTTTGTTGTGCTGCATCGCCATATGTTATGACTAGCGGTACGACTTCTGTTGGTTTGGCACGGGTAGTGGCTAGAGCTTCCGATCTGGAGATCGTAGAGACTCGTTGCCTTGCCTTTTCGATGACTTGCGCAGGGTATAGTTTACCCCGGAAGAAGGAAGCCATCTCGAGGCAGCGTGCTCTGAAGTCGTCGTCATTTGAGCAGATTCTTCTCAATCGGAGGAACTGAGAGAAAGGAATCGCATCCCGGGTGGATTTCGGGTGGAATGACGAGTACAGCAGATATGAGTGTGAGTCTGTTGGTTTATAGTAAACCGTTGTTTGGAGACTCTTGTTTGACGCCGTGACGATTGTGTCTAGGTATGGGAGGGAGTTGCCGGTATTGAACTCTATTTTAATGTTTGGATGCATAGAGTTCAGGGCGGCGAGGAACGGTTCGAGTCTCTCCGATGTTGCTGGAGAGAAGATGAAAATGTCGTCTCGGAACCGTTTGTACACGGTCGATGGCGGGGGCTGGGATCTTCGGTGGAGTTGGTGTTCCAAATATGCCATGAACAGGTCGGCATATGAAGGTCCCATTTTGGTCCCCATGGCGACACCTGACACTTGTTGGTAGTGTTCGCCGTTGAATTCGAACGCATTCATTGTGAGCACCAATTCCGCGAGTCGGATGATGCAGTTGGTTGGTGGAGATTTTGTGGTGCGTTGATTCAAGAAGTATCGTAGTACCTTTAGGCCATCTGTGTGTGGTATGACCGTGTAGAGTGACGCGACGTCCCCTGTTACCAGTGTGCACTCTTCCTCATATGTGATGTCCTTGATGGCGATAAGGAAATCGGTGGTGTCTTTGAGGAAGCTGAGCTGGGAGCTGAGATATTTAACTTTAAATATCTGGTGCATGATCGGTTCATAGGCCAAACGCCATCTAGGCCCAACAACTGTAGCCCATAACATCTAGCTGCATTAGAACCGAAATATGGACGTATCTCCATCCCTACTATATAAAGTGGGTAAACTCTTAGCGCCAATCGATTCCTCGCCTAAAGTTTACCCCCCCTCAGACACCCCCTCCAAAACCAGTCTCAACCCCTAAATCCTACAGGGGAATGAGATATTGACCTTAAAAGATCTGGTCATCGGAGGGTTCCATCTTCACCTCAGCAAATGCATATAAATAACACCTATATGCATATATATTACATATATACGCTATATAGTCAATAAATATAATGTATATATGTATATATATGTATACAATATATGCAAATTAAAATTGAATTTTCAACTCAACCAAAAAGTATAAATAGAGCTGAATTTTCAATTTTTTGCTCAGTGCGTTTTTAGACTTTGAACAATCAACATCTAAAAGCGCTCTTCTCCTGATGAAGGTGTCAACACCGAAACGTCGAGAACATTCCTCTACGATGTCTACGGCAAAGCCAAAGCCTAGACAAACAGCGAAACCTATGATACCACACAAACATAGGTACAATCTCCGGGGATCCGCTCGTCGGGGTGACCTCTCTGTGGCGGTTTCCGAAGTCGGTCCAACCGGATGCGGACTGGAAGCGGCAGCCGAGGTGCCCCCGTGTGAAGAGCTACTCAGGGTAGTCGGAGTCGGCCTTTCAACTGAAGGGTGCGGATTGACTACCGTGAGGAACTCAACACACACGGGCAAACAACATCCAGATCCCCAACCACTTATGTCTCTCAGGTTCACCAGTCCACCAAGGGGAACCTCCGAGAGACATAATGGCGACAACGACCACTCAACTCAACATTCCATCAGTCGCCAGCGCAACTCTCCTCGCACTACGTCAAACATTGCATGTTTTCCTTTCCACTCTGGCACGCGATGATGGCTAATCTTTCATCGTGAACATAATGCCCTACTGAACATGCTTCTGCTAATTTAAAGTGTTGCCGTGACTATATCTGTTTCGTAAAATCAATACATTCCCTGCTATTTTCCCTTTTATAAAAGTATACATGCTCATATATGCAAAAAGTTGAAAACGAATGACTATACAAATGCAATTGGTGGGCGCAGAGGAAAATGTTCACGTTATTATGCATTCACAATAGTATATAGTTTTTCCGTATTCTGGCTCTAAATAATTTATTTGAAACACGAATTTAATTACAACAAATTCATACATTTGAACTACGCCATTCCTTTCTGGAGAATGCCGGCTGTCTCCTGTTGATTTCCATCAAGCAGAGCTCTCAGCAGGACCCCATATCCCCCGACTCTGGTTTTGAGTATGTCCAACAATAGCTTGCTCCTGGCTACACCTTCACCAGCAATCTGTTGAAGTCGTACAAAAAATACATTCCAAGAAATCACATAACCGAACTAAAATTAGTTTCCGGATTTTCTAACTAGAAATTATGCAACATTTAGTATGAACGCACCTGTAACTCGTCCACGTCTGCTCTGCATATAACTCCACTTGCTTGCAGGCTTGCCAAAAGCGCATCCGTAACTTTTACGGAGCGGGCCAAATCCCACAAATGTTCTTTGACGCACTTTCTCAAACTTTCTTCCACAACGTCATCCTCGTCATCCATTTCCACTTGATCGGACTGTCCCTCACTTTGCAACAGTTTCCGCTTTCCGTATTCTAAGACGCGTGCCGCTCGCGTTTGTTTAGTTACGAGAAGTGACTCGAGAACGTCATAATAACAGTACACGCGAGATTGCAGTATTTGATACAATTTCGTTGTCCGTTCCGTTCCCTCTCGGGCAGCCTACATTTTTTTAATCAATATATTCATAAGTTTTAATTTTAACTGTATCACAATGTATAAAAATAATTTACTACCAAATTTGCGCTGAACTTACCATCAAGCGATCGATGTCGTGAGCACCCAGGACAGCTTTTGCGCGGAGACTGGCCAAGAGCGTGGTATTTACCCGAGTAAATTCTATTAAGCTGGCCATATTTTCCCGAAGGATTTTTCGATACGCTTCTGCCGTCCTCGTACGTTCCTCTTCATCTTCCTTTCCCAGTTTGCCCTTCTGATGTGCTTCGTTGTTCTGAAGCTGGTCATTGCCTTTGACCAGTATATCCGCGGCAGTTTTTTGATTTGTAGCAACAAGTGCTTCTATTGTCGCATCATAACCACCGAATCGGGTGCAAATAGTTTTGTAAAATGCGTCCACTTGCTTGAGGACGCTTGGCTGGCTCTAAAATTATGAATCACGGGAAATTAAAATAAACACTACCATAAATTTACGGCGACATTTATGGGTATATACCTGGAAATAATCCACGTCAAAAGTTCCAATTATCGACTTTTCCTCCAAAAGTAATAACAACTCATTGTCCACAGTTGTCGCTTCCAGCAATTGCACAAGGTTGCCGGTAACCCAATCTCGTTGAGCATGCGCCGTTTTTATGTCGGCATTGTATATTTCGGCATCAGGGTCCTCGGCGTCATTGTTTCCAGGACGTTGAGATTTGCGCTTTCCCTCTTGCAGAACTCGTGCAGCCCAGGACTGTTTCGTTTCAACGAATGCATCCAGAAGCGCCTCGTAGCCTCCCGCTCGAGAAGTCAAAATGGAGATTAGTTTCTGCAAGTCTACTAACTGGTTTCTCGATCCCTACGGGTGTACAAGTCTGTCATGATAATTTGTATAACTGTTTATCTTTACCAGACCAAAGCATTCAGGAACTTACGTGCAGCATGTCTATATCCAACTGTGATAGAACATTTTTTGAAACTAGGTATGTCGTTAATGCGTCGTTGATGAGGCTGAAATTGAACAAATCGCAAATGCGGGCATTTATCCATTGCCTTTGCCACGCTTTCATTTTGACTCTCTAAATTGTGGTTTCTCAAAAGTAGATCACAAAATGCTTTAGTGTTCCAACTGTTTAATATATTTGCTACGATCTTTAGCTTAAGATGTTGCAGCTTTGGTGTGTACTCCTCGGGATCCTGAAATCGTTTAAGTATAGTTTCATAGTCCATGTATCAGTATTTATCCCTATCGTGTTGTTTTCATACACATATCTTGATAATCAAATACGGGATCGGGACAATTTTCCTAATATTCATATCTCTGAATATCGCCCGATGATGTAATTTTATCACCACCTGTCAAACAAAATGAGAAAACAAATGTTCCAACGCATCCACTTAAGCTCATATTTATCCGTGTGGTGGTGCACGCAATTCGTGATTCATTTGTTTTTCATGATTACCGTAATAGTGTATCAGTTCACACCGTGATGTCAGATTTGACCATCGAATCAATACAAAAAAGGAAATGTCAATCTCATTAAGACCAAGTTGCAAAACAGATATTGCATGAGTATGGTATGTCTTTTTGCGTAATTATTTATTATCCTATATGCAATGAAGCAGGGATTCCGAATAAATGAGGTAATTTATTTGGTGACGCACTGCTAACCAATCCGATAAATTTTTTTCCAGTTCATGAAATTCCACACTTGTATCCACGCGTCCAGATATGCATTGTATGGGTTATTTCTTGTTGATGAGTAATGCCAATTTTGATCGACATCATCCTGATATCATGTACCTGAACAATAAATAATTTGAAACGGAAAATGTCAATCACCTTGGCTCCCGTGACTATTGTTTTATGCGTCACTTATTCATTTATTGTTTCCACCCAAATCATGAATGCATCTTGAAGTCTCATTTTTACATTTTGTTCTAAATTGCTTATCGATAACGTAATATCAGTGCTGGTAGCAATGGTAATGCTCATATTGCGAAATGAAGATGAATACAGTAGCAAATAGTTCATTGCAGGAAACGCATTGCTACGAAATGTGCATAGCAAGACAGTTTGATGATCAAGAACAAGCTAACAAAGGCGTTTCGCTTTCATGTGAAAAATGCATGTTCTGATTGAAGGAAAAATCAGATGATACTGAGCATAAGCAACACGTTGCTTCTTAGTCAATGCACGGCAGGTGAACAAAAAGTAATTTTGTTTTCATTCCAGTACACATTATGGCATTGTAGCTTGTAAGATTTGTTGATTGACAGAATATCATGTGGTCGTATCCGTAACAACTCGTTTTTTCTTCCAATGAATAAAACACTGGCAACTAATTTATTTTCGCTTTTATCTCTAATCTTCAATTACCAACTGATTCAGCATGACGGAACATCAACCCAGTATTTTGGCCAATTTGGGACTCCTATTATGTGCCATAGATCTCATTGTAAGTAGCATTATAATTGACTCAAATGTAAAAAGATATTATTATGTATTCTAGACAAGCACACATAATAAGTCTAGTAATTGTTTATTCCTTCGATATATTAGATAACTCCATTAGTATTTTTCGGAACTGATAATATCTTGGATATCACCCTAGACTCCTGGGAGCATTGTGTCCAGTTTATTCTCAATGTTATTTCCGCCAATGTTATGGTTTTTGGATTCACTACCTATTTTTGGCGAGAATTTCGGTTTCGTGTAAGTGGATGGAGAAATAATGACTGGCTGAAAATGCAATGCTTTCATTTAATGCTGTGCAATATTATATTATCTCTTTTCTATATTTCTCATAGATTCGGGGTGAAAACTACGAAAACGCTGAACAAGTGGTTTATGGACACAGTATTCATTGGGTTCAGGTGTTACTTTTAACGACGTATTTGCTCGTTGGACAACACTGGATATTTGCTTATTCTGTTGGAATCTACTTGGGACTGTCCATTAGTTTTACGTGCTTTATTGTGAGTTTATATCCGCCATCGACATCAGAGGATGATGATGCTGCTAGCGGAAACAGTCGGCTTATTGAAAGCGTGTAAAAAATATCCAGTCAATTAAAATTACCGAAATAGCAGCTATGCTGACAACTATGGACTGAACGTTTTGTGTTACATTTTTTAATTTTACTACAGTAATTTATAATCAACAGTTAGTGAATCGAAAGAATGTAAGAAATCCTCTTGGTATGAGAGTGCTCCAGAAAATTAACACTGATAAAAAAATGTTCGATTGAAAATTGTTAACTGAACGTCTGCTGTTCTATTTTTTAAATGTAACTTTGATGTGAAATGTGAAACGAGATTAAATAATGCAAAAAAATTGCTACGGACCACAATCCTATTTACTTCAGATACATTCTGATTGTGATTTTTTTAAATGTACTCGTTTCTTTGCACTATCACATATTGGTTTCACGATTTTCTGTCCCTACAGTTAACTATAATGAAAGAGATGACTCAACAGGTATCGACATTCTCCCGTGTGGAGTTTTGTGTTGTCACTTGAAAAATAAAACTACTGAAAAAGAAAGCATGACACGCTGGAAAGCAGAGAGGCAATGTGCAATGTTCTTGCAATGTGGCAATGTATTTTTTTTAAAATAATGTAGGTAAATGGGTTAGACCATAATTCCATGCATACTTTCCCCAACGGTCGATACTATTTCATCAACATTCAAATCACACTTTAGGAAAAGTTTTCATTATAGTTTACTTGATAGAGAGCCATTAGTCACTCTAGCCTATTCTTCATGCTAAATGGAAGACATGGCTGGTCAAAATTAGTGCCCATTCGTAAAAGCTTTGACAGCTGGAAGTTATAGTTTGTTCAAGTTGAATCATCACCGTCATCTTGACAGTAGATTGTTTTATGTGCTATTATAAATTCTGGAATAGCCGCACAAAGATGCGAACTGTGCAATAAGAAAGTAGTCGCAAAAGAACATGGGAGCAATATGGGATTTTATATTGCTGACAAGTACTTTGCTACTGGGAATCAGTGGCGCCCAAGACGTCATCAACGTGGATTTACCAACATTGGTCGCCCCATTTCGAGAATGCATGGTTCATTTAATTGAGTACAACTTCCTAACATCTGAAAACAGAAGCAGAGTGGACCCCGAAGCAGAGTACATCTTGATGCCAGTAATATCCATTCCTACCGTATGGTCCAATCATCGATGGATACCGCTCACATGGAATGCGCTATTTAAAGGGGGATTGCGCTGTAACTGGGTTAACTACGACTTGGATCGGGTCGCCTCAGAGTTTAAGTTTCGTTCGAAAGGTTTTCCGAAAAGTCTGCCCTGCTCGATTCTAATACACCTGCTATTCTGTCCATCCACGTGGCTGATGAGAAGCATTTCTCTAGATCCGGACAATCCCAACTACGATCAGGAACAGTATTGGCTGGTACCCACCACATTTAAGGACTTGATATACCGGGATGATTACCTATGCCAGCCGTCGCCAAACCTTGATAATTTAAACGCTAGTTACGTTGTTGGATCATATACATCATTCCGATCCGGGATGTATCAGGCCCTGGTGACGAATGCTGCTTTTTCAAAATCGATAAACATATGGTCACATTTGCTCGATTCTGTCATTTGGAAGCCTTGTATGCGGACACCTTTCCAAAATCCCTTTTGGATGGGAAATGATAACACAAAAATTGTAATGGAGATCCGCTCAAACAAATCATCATTACATTTTGTTGTTAAGATTGGAACCGTTGCTCTAAATATCGACCGCATTTACAGTTCGACAAGCAAGCCGCACGTTTATTGCTCAATCTCGTCCAACGCCTGGAACAACGCAGAATCACCCAGGGATATTGATAAGTTATATATCAATATTATCGGAGAGTATTTGCAGGGACTTACGTGGGTGGACCTATCGGGAATTGGAGAGACACTCTTTGTTCCCATGAAGCCGGGAGATAGATGGCTGGAAAACGAAGGAACCAAGAGGAGCATATCATGTGCCTTTGTGCTGATATTGGCCGGTAGCAATGTCAGCTGTATGGAAACTAGCGAGTTGGATATACCACATGAATACATTCATGTCGCCCGTATATCCACAGGAACATATTCTCAAACGGAGTCTGGTTCTCTGCATTTTATGACCTGCGCTATTGTTAACGGTGGTAAAATATCGACGTCGGATCTATTTACGGCGTTTGATAACCGGATATGGGCGACACTGGCAGTGTGCTGCTTGGCCACCGTATTGGTAATAAAATTTGAGGCGAATGGACCACATCCGTTGGCAAGGCTTCTCGGCGATTTGGATTGTGTCATGTTTCCTGTTCGTGTTCTCATGGAGAAGGATACCAACCTTCTAAGCTACTGTTGCGGCAGCACGTATTCGTTTAATTCGTTGGTAGTATTGGTTGCATCATGGCTTCTTGTCGGAATTGTGTTAACTAACGGTTACAAGGGCAATAATATCAGCAGACTAGTATCTCCCTTAAGACCTGCCTTAATCGACGCATACCCAAAGCTGGCTAGATCCAACATAACAGTTTACTCTACAAATATATTGGATGTTATTATTAGGGCATACTTACAGCAATCGGGACAAGCTTCGATGCATGGCAGACAATTGCATGAGAAAATGATCTTTGGGGTATATCAAGACGAACTTAAAGAATACGATCAGGTAACAGGAGAAAATGTGCCGTACATTCCGCACTTGGCTCTCCCCAAACGCGACAAGGCCCAAATAAATGGTAAAAATAAAATAGGGAATAGCTATTCATTGATGAACGCATTGATGCAGCAGTTGTATTTGCCCAAGGATATCAACGAAACCTTTGAAATGAATAATGTTGATTATTTCCTCAACAAGATTCAAAATTGTGACGCCGTATTTCTGTCTCATGCTGAACTGATTGATGCGGCTCTTTTGAAATTCACCTTGCATTTATGGAAACGTCGTGAGAATGAAAGCAATGAGCTTGAATGGACTCATGTTACTAGCAATAAAGATGGGCTATTTGCAAAGAAAACTGGATTCCTTGCACAACTCGTTCCATGGCCAGGTTCATATGCGAATCGCATGTTTCGTCGACTTGAGTGGAGCGGAATAGGGGAGCAGATTTTGAAATGGGTAAAGTGGTTAAACTTGCATCAAGATCAAGCGAAGGTTCAGAGACTCCCTAACAAAAACCAAGTAAAAGCGATTGCAATGACGGACAACGTGGTGGTCGTCTTCTATCTGCTATTGATTCTGTTGGGAGTTAACCTAGTATGTTTCTTTGGAGAGTTGGTTCGTTGGACCTATATCTGGAGGACTTTCTGGGCTTGCATCTTTGTTCGAGTTACTCTTCGTAGATATCTTGAAGTTGTCACCGCAACCAGACCAGCTTAGCATTTCTAGAATTAATGACTTTTACGAAATTGGTAAAACTACCTGATACTACGAACATTGCTGCATTCAATTCAAAAAACTGCATAGATATCTTCAGCACGCTCCGAAAAATCCACGGGCGTATTTAGACTTTTAATTTACTTGATTATTCATATTAAACACATCACTTAATTTGAAATATGTATAATTATTATTATAATCGACGTAGTGTAACGTTATTAGGTGGGTTTTCTCGGCATCGAGTAACCATGAAAATTGATTTTTAGATCTACATTTGAGGCGACTGCTATAATTATTTTAGTGTCCACAACTACACCTACAGCAACACGTTTTAAAAAATCTGAAGCTACCCAGCTTGAGCAAATTTCAGTATCTACAAGAGGCAAGTTTAGTCAAATAGAAACTTTTGCATCTGGGAGATGTACACCAATTGCAGTAAAACCAGTTCCAACAAAATCGCTAATATACTTATCTCTATTATCACTCCCTTCCAAAGTGTTTTAATAAATTTTACAATAACATCTTAAAATTCGTGTATGCGTATTCACCGCATATCTAGCGAGAATGGTATTACATTCTGTAATCGTTGTACAGTCTTCAAGCTTGGAGCGCTACTGTTTCTCAGACAACTAGAACAGTTTTATGCAAATAGTTGACGACAGAGTATGCCGAATCTTGTACGGAGCGTGGAAATGTGACAATATAAACTTGTTTTTCAGATGATAGTTTTCAAGTAGAGTCGCAGCTATTCTTAACAATGAGATAGTATAATTTCGAATTGTATTTGTGAAACTAACTGGCAATGGGATACATCCTTATTGACGGGGAAGTATTCCGTTAGCGGCGTTACTCCCAAATAGCAGCCATGTATATCATGGCTGGAAATTATTGCAAGTGGCCATGTGTAATTTACACATTTCTATTTCTTTAAATAGATCGAGTTTAGTTAAAGCAAATGTGCGTTGGATTTCAGAACTATTGGCAGCACGTCATCCTTGAGATTTTTATTTCGATTTTGAAACATAAAAAATAATATCATCGTGGCTAGTTATTCTGATGAATTGAGAAAGCAGAAAGACTTGAAGGTAGATTGTGTGCTACTCCAGAATTCTTCCGACTGCTGCTGGCGAATGACTCTTGGGGCGTTGAGTTGACTGCATAAAAACAACATTTTTACAAAGCCCATATTTCTACTGTTGCGCATCATGTGAAATAATATTTGATCGTCACTAACCTTTCTTTGTTTTTCCCCTGAAATCAGTACGAACTGGCAATCCATTCTTGACCACGGTGTTATCCTTAGTGTCTTCCGAGCAGAAACTTTTAAAGCATTTATGCAACTTGAAACGCCAACAAAGAAACATGATGCCGAGCAATAACATGAATGATGATGCAACGATAGCATAAACTATGCTAAAACTATCCGGTTTGTGTTCCTTTTTGCTGCCCGCTGTAGCGTTCGCCATTTTGAAATGCTCACGGTAAGGTTGCAAAAGATTCTTGACAATACAACAAGAGCAGCAACTGAACAGCTGTGTTTTGAAAATAAGCACAAAATACAGCTTTAGCAATTGGCACAACACAAGTGGATAAGCACGTACGCAAGAATTAATATGTTCATATATGGTACACCTTCAGGCAGCAATAGTTTTAAAAATCGATAAATATATTTTCTTTAGTGTTTCGTTGGACATGCAATGCTTGCATGACCGGATGTTCCATCGCCTTTCATAATGACACCTTTAATCGATCGTTCGATTTTCGTGAAGCGGGAATTTAATGTTTGCTCATATTAAATTCTTGTACTGCTAAACGCTGCTAAATAGTCGCTCAAGTCAAGAAATTACTGGCTGTCTAAATCCTGATAAAATCTCATTGCGGTAAATATTATATGGAAGGGCATCGGAATAATCGAGACGTCCGAAAATATCACTTCACCGTCATCAGCAGCAGATAATATTTTGAGGTATGGATGCCAAAACATAAAGAAACCATGTTTCCATTTTCGGCTAAGGTACGTTCGACTGGTTTATTAAACCCCAATAGCTGATTAGTCTTCAAATTACAATTATACTGCCTAAGGTACATAAACACTGTTCACTTTTCCACGGATTTTCAGTAGCACCTAATGGAAGTGTAGAAGCTGTGTCGGCTCAACCTTAAATGTTCATGATTTTCATTTTTCCCTTAGAAGCAAGAACGATGTTGCATGATTGCGATAAGCACGTAGTGAAAATACATTGTGGATGGATTGATAGATGGTATTTCTTAAGCGCAAACATTCCAACAGGCAAATGTATATTGATAGAAGTTTTACATCTGGAGCGATGGGTAAAGAATTACAAGCATAACTGATAGCAGTGATGGATGATTACAATACGTCCACGATACTGTGAGTTGTTTCAAAAATGTTCCAGCAAATTTTGGATAACATGTGGTTAGCATTGTTCAAATACGAATGATCGATTTACCACAACAACATTTATGGTTGCATGTATATGGATTAGATTCTTCAGCAACAAGAACAGGATTGAAGCACAAATCCGTTCGCTAGCTATATTGTAATAAGCAGATTTTAATTCAACTTTATTGATTTTAGCTCAACTTGCGACTACGGTTGACAATGTTCGGATTCCAAGAAATCAGATTCTTTAAACCGTAGTACATGTATATATGATCACGGGAGTAATATATACAATATATCTTTCATGACGTAACGAGACTGACAGTAAAACGCATAATGCTGAAATGCATTCATTTTTATTGTGCTTCTTATATCCTTAGTATAGAAATCCTGTAATATTGATAATACATATCTACGTAACTAGTAACAAAAATCATTATGGAAGTTTCGCTGATGAAACAAAAGCACATTCCTATAATTTATCAGGAGGCATAATTTTGTTACATAAATATATCTATAATATGCACGATCGAACAGATTTATGCTTTCATAATTATCATGTAATATACAAAATCAATAATCTACAATATTGAGACACTAGTTTAATGATATCTTCATGAACATTGGGCACGATCTAAATTTCAATTAGCCAGCTTTAATGCTCGCCAAGAGTGGATTCGTGCAGTATGTCACAACATCCGGGTTTATTTAACCAATATTGATTTTAGGGTGGCCCGCGTTCAAAGCAGTGAGGGCTTAGGGTTTCATTTGTAAATGTGCAATCCGATGAGACATATATTCCAACAGCTCAACAAATTACCGGACCGAAAGGTATATGAGTGTAGTAACGATATCCTACACCAATCATCGGGCTGATGTTTCGTCAATACAACACAGCATGCAAATTCTCCAAGAGTGTTTGGGACATCAACAAATTTAGTTTCTTAAATTCGTAAGGAAAGTTTAAATGATTAGCACACGTCACCCGATTAAAAAGAAATTAAACGTAAAACATGAAACGAACGAACATTTTGCCCTGGCTCCAATTATTTCTATCTTGTGCAAGCCCTCTTGAGTACATAAATGTTCGAGAAGTGCCAAAATCAAAATATTTCAATAAGGGGGCCACAAACATGTACGCTCCCAAACCCCCGGCTAAGTACAATATTTTATTCGACACGGTCAAACTGCTCAACAGATTCTCTGCTGCCAGTTGTATGGTTGTCGTAGACAATTTTCATTCGCTCGAGATACGAAACATGAAAACTCCCATTATCACCAGGAGATACGTCACGGGTAGAATCCATGTGGCGACTCCTAACGAAGATCACATCACATTTATTTGGACAATTCCACGCGCAAATTTTACGGTAACATTTACCTCCAATAATAACAGTGTATGTCATTTGAGTTGCCCAAAATCGAAATACTTGGTTGGGCTAGCCGGACGAATAGAGGATAATGCCTTTTGCGTTCAACACGACTTCCTTGAGATGTCCAGCAAAGCAAAGCCTTGGAACTGTCAGGTGCTCATTTCATTATTCATTCCATTGCTATGGCAACCTAAACTGAAGTTACGACATCCGCCAATTTTTTTCTGCCGGGGATTTTCGAGGGAACACGTTTACACAATTCCATCGTCCAGACCCGCAATAAATGTAATTGTATACAATAATCTGGAAAAACCTAAACAAGTATATTCTGGAATCTTACAAGGAATTCAAAAAAGAAAGCAGTCGAAACCGTCCATGAATCACGACGTAATCATTCTTGCAAGAGCCTCCTACAAGTGGAGAGGACGAAGAAGCAAGTGGTATGTGTCGCTAGTTTTCCATAGTCTGCGACTGATTTGTCCATGTCACAATTGTTTCAAGGGCACCGCATACTCCAAGAAAATCAAGACAAGAAAATTGAGTCCTGATTTAACCCACATTTCGTGCATTTCCCCTAATGACAATATATTTTTTGGACGCTTTGAGGAATTCTTTTTTTTGCATCACAGTGAAATTGACTATACTTCCATTCTTTCAAGCTGCCCATCAATGTTCTTATCGATGTCAAAGGTAAAATCAACGTCAGTGTCTGTGGCGGAACGACTTGCGTATGCCTTTCTATACGAATGGATGACTTTATTCAAGAACTACAGCTACGAAATTGGAACGTGCGATGAAAAGTGCTTTTGCGTCAACGGGCGAAAACACATTCTTCCTCCAATTGACATTGAGATTTCAAATACAGATTTTATGATTTTCCAGATGCATGATTTGAATCCCTTGCCGGTGTTTGTACAAGTTGTTCGGGATGACTTGACGGGCCTGACGTTTGTCAGTTGTGGGCATAGGGGATTACCGTTGCTGCCTTTTGGTGACTTACTCAATGTTTTTGATGGAACTATTTGGATTATATTACTGATTGTCGCTCTAATTATTCCTCTACTTCCTTGCATTCTGGAACATTCCAGGTGTATACAGGTTTCCCGTTATCTACGAACCGCCGACCTCATCGTGAGAATGTTCTTGGGACTCGATAATCCGCTGGACCACACCCGCTTGCACAAACGTCACTGTCTCCGATTAGTTACTGCAGTGGTTGCATTGGCTGCCGTTGTGTTAAACAACGCGTATAAGAGTGATAATGTGCTCAGAATCATTAAACCAAGAGAACTGCTCCCTTACCAAACATTGCGTCAACTTTTGGATCACAACTTCACCATCTTCAGCAGAATATTGAGGACTTACGTGGAAAAGGGCGCAAACCGCAATTACGATCAGCATATATTTGCTATCCCAGAAGCATATAAGCTGAAGGAAAATGGAATTGATTATTGGCTACTCGTTGCCAGTGAAGTATATGGGAAACAGCTGGCTTTCCGAAATATTATGCACCAGTCGCCTAGTAAATTAAAGTACAATGGGACGAGTAATGAAGCAATACTAACACATAATGCATCTTTGCATCCATTAACCGACCAGTGGCTCAAGAACGCAACATATAAGCTGCCCTTAATATGCGAAAATGAGGACAGAGAAGCTGAATTAATGCAACTGGCAATGCATAAAGATCAAAAGAATATCCTGAATAGCTTGTTAACTTGTCAAAATTCGGCGGTGGTGGTTCCAACTTCTCATGCAGCTGAAATTGTAAACGAAGTCCGCAGTCGCGCCAGTGGCGAACAAGATCAACATGTAAACGTTGGGAAGGAGAGGTATTTTTTGACAGATAGGATATTTACGATCACAGGTGTGATACCAGTATGGATCATTAAAAGATTCAGGGCGTTCGAGTCAGCGTATTTTTTCGAGAGATGGAGAGTCTATTTCGACAAATTAAGTAAATTTGTTCCCTATACAAAGAATAATGAACTAAAAGCACCGACAATGGAAGGAAATGTATTGGTAATATTCTCCGTATTCGGCATTGGGCAAAGCATCGCTGCACTACTACTATCAGCTGAAATGTGTTGGTGTGCAAGTTTACAAATTCTGTATAACTGGAGACTTTTTGCGTCAATGTCACGATATGCGCTAACAGTGCTCGTCAGAGAATGCTCATCACGGACACATTACCTTAGAAACCGAATAATGATACACAGCTAACAAGTAAAGTAATGGAACGGTCCCCTCGATACTTTGATGACATTACACCTATTTTGGAGAGAATTTTCCGCTGATTCTGAATATGCCTACCTAAAACCCTACTTTTTTGATTTGGCTCCAGTACAGGGCAAAATATCTCGAAAGAATGAGCAATATGCACGTATTGACTGGGATAGGTGCTAAGTGGGAGCTGAAGATGAGGCCGCATGTGTTCATGAAAATTACCCACGCGTAATTTAATGTTACTAAACTTGTTTCTGTCAATCGTAGGAGTCATAAATCTTGAATTGATGATACATATAGCCGATTATCAAAGTCATATATATACTTACATGTATAGGTAATATCATTGCGTGTGCTATCAATTTTTGGAAAACGTTGTACTTTGTAATTGGAAGCTCATTGTCATCATTTATTTGTCATCATAATATTGGTCGTCACAACACACTCAATCATTTATAATTCAGTTTTTAACTTCTTTGAAATGGAATGTACAAACTCTTGGAAATGATGTATTACTGAATGTTCTTCAAACTATCGACCTGACTGAAACGCTACTAACATAAGCTGCCCGAAAAAATATTGCCCTTTGCTTATTGTTTGTAATTTTCGTATGCGAAGCTAGAACACAAACACGAAGAAACTAAATATATTCGACTCTATGATTTGGATAATTAAGTGTGATTAATAGTGTATCTAACAAAAGTTTGGTTTTCGAATCAGCACGAACTCAATGATGTTAAAAGTCGGAAGCTCATTTCATTAAATTATTGCTTAAAGGAAACTTTTGTAATATTTGGGACGTCTATGATCAACAAAGACAAGTTTTAGTAACATTACATTACGAGTGGGTAATTTTCATGAACACATGCGGCCTCATCTTCAGCTCCCACTTAGCACCTTTCCCAGTCAATACGTACATATTGCTCATTCTTTCAAGATATGTTGCCCTGTACTGAAGCCAAATAAAAAAAGTAGGGTTTTAGTTAGGCATATTCAGAATCAGCGGAAAATTCTCTACAAAATAGGTGTAATGTCATCAATGTATCGAGGGGACCGATCCATTCCTTTACTATTAAGTAAATTAGACACCCTTGGAAAAATAACAATATGTTTCGATGCGCCAATGGCACAGCGTCTTACGTTGTGCACTTGGTTGAGGAAAGTCTCCTCCCTCATCCTGATTGGCTGAATGTTGGCCAATGATCAAATGGACAAAGAAAAGTTTAAATGGAAAGTGCGGGAACATAACCTCATGTTGTGACTCAAAGCGACAGAAAATTAATGATAAACTCAACAAATTCAATATCATGTTTAAGCTACATGAATTTATTATTATAGCGATAATTACATGTTATTGGGGGTTAATATTAGTCGATTTGGGAATATAAAATTAATCCCAAGAAGAAATCATACCTTCAATGTTGTTGGTGCTCCACCGAGTGGTCATGTGCTGATCGAGTGGACGTGGCTAAATCCACTCACAATCTCAACGTAAAATGATGCGTCATTACCTATTGATTAGTCATTGTCGATGCGCATCATTTTTTAATTATTATAATACTAATCTACAATTACTTCCCAAATTTTAACCAAGGATTTAGCAGGGGGCGGACATATACCTGCTAAACCCCAGGTTAAATTGTCCAAAATCTTAACCATGTTTTTCCATGCTAAACCAAAAGAAGGACAGTTTTTTATCCCAACTAAACCCTACGTTAATTCGAAACAAAATGTCCCTCCTGCTAAACCCTATGTTAAGTCGTTACAAAATGCACCCTTCTTAACTTAATGTAATTCTAAAACCCGTGTTATCGTAGTAAATGCTAAACCCCTTGTGATTTTATCTGATATACTAAACCCGTTGTAATTATATGAAATGCTAAACCCCGTGTTATTATATGAACTGCTAAACCCCGTGTTATTATATGAACTGCTAAACCCCGTGTTATTATATGATATTCTAAACCCCGTGTTATTATATGAACTGCTAAACCCCGTGTTATTATATGAACTGCTAAACCCCGTGTTATTATATGAAATGCTAAACCCCGTGTTATTATATGATATTCTAAACCCCGTGTTATTATATGAACTGCTAAACCCCGTGTTATTATATGAAATGCTAAACCCCGTGTTATTATATGATATTCTAAACCCCGTGTTATTATATGAACTGCTAAACCCCGTGTTATTATATGAAATGCTAAACCCCGTGTTATTATATGAAATGCTAAACCCCGTGTTATTATATGAACTGCTAAACCCGTGTTATTATATGAAATGCTAAACCCCGTGTTACTGTATTGAATGCTGAACCCCGTGTTAATTTCTTAATGCTATCCCCCTGTAATTTTGCTTAATCTCATGTAAGTTTATTTAGTGCTAAATCCCAGTTTAGAAACCTTTGCCTTCCCACCCTCAAGTATAAAAAAATACCTCGCTAAACCCTATGTCTAAGAAACTGTCGTGCTAATCCTCCTGCTAACTTACTTATTGCTAAATCTTAATTTATTTAATTCATTCATTTCGCCTATTAATCATGTGAGGGGCGGAACACGACGCAGGCCGCGGGCCTGCGGCGTGTCTGTCCCGTGCCCTAAGTCTCATAATGATTGCAAACCAAATACATAGGTTTCATGCTAAACTTCTTCTTAAACATACCAAACCACGCCATCACATTGCGCGATTGGTGCTCGACATGGTGAAAATAAGTCTAACGTCTCAAGGAGAGAGTGCTAAACCACATTTTTCACAAAAAACGATATTTTAACTATAATCTCTTGTGTAATACACTTATGCTCCTAATGACCAATGTTCCTACACTACTGTTTACACTGCACGCACTAAAGTTTAAACTGTACGCTCTACAGTTTGTACTGCACGCCATACAGTGTGTACTGCACGCCCTACAGTTTGTACTGCACGCCCTACAGTTTGTACTGCACGCCCTACAGTTTGTGCTGCACGCCCTACAGTTTGTACGGCACGCCCTACAGTTTTTACTGCACGCCCTACAGTTTGTACTGTACGCCCTACAGTTTGTACTACACGCCCTACAGTTTGTACTGCACGCCCTACAGGTTCTACTGTACGCCATAAAGTTTACACTGCACGCCCTACCGTTTACAATACACGCTTTCCCGTGTGAATTGTACGAACTAGAGTTTGAACTGCGCGACCTACAGTTGACACTACACGAGCGCCTTACCCTTACGTCCTTCCGTTCAATTTACATGCCCTACAGTTTTCACAGGTCCTACTGCTTACGTACTTTCGTTCAAACCACATGACCTCTCCTTTACACTAAACGTCCTACGGTTTGCACTGCACGCCGCCCGTTTGACCTACACGCCACCCGTTTGATCTACTCGCCACCTGTTTGACCTACTCGCCACCCGTTTGACCTACTTGCCGCCCCGTTTGATCTACACGCCGCCCGTTTGACCTACACGCCGCCCGTTTGACCTACACGCCGCCCGTTTGACCTACACGCCGCCCGTTTGACCTACACGCCGCCCGTTTGATCTACACGCCGCCCGTTTGATCTACACGCCGCCCGTTTGACCTACACGCCGCCCGTTTGACCTACTCGCCCCCCGTTTGACCTATACGCCGCCCGTTTGACCTACTTGCCTCCACGTTTGACCTACTCGCCCCCCGTTTGACCTACACGCCGCCCGTTTGACCTACACGCACCCCGTTTGACCTACACGCCCCCGTTTGACCTACACGCCGCCCGTTTGACCTACACGCACCCCGTTTGACCTACACGCCCCCGTTTGACCTACACGCCGCCCGTTTGACCTACTCGCCTCCCGTTTGACCTACACGCCCCCGTTTGACCTACACGCCGCCCGTTTGACCTACTCGCCCCCCGTTTGACCTATACGCCGCCCGTTTGACCTATACGCCGCCCGTTTGACCTACACGCCGCCCGTTTGACATACACGTCGCCCGTTTGAATTACACGCCGCCCGTTTGACCTACACGCCGCCCGTTTGACCTACACACCGCCCGTTTGACCTACACGCCGCCCGTTTGACCTACACGCCGCCCGTTTGACCTACACGCCGCCTGTTTGACCTACACGCCGCCCGTTTGACCTACTCGCCCCCGTTTGACCTACTTGCCTCCACGTTTGACCTACTCGCCCCCGTTTGACCTACTTGCCGCCCGTTTGACCTACTCGCCCCCCGTTTGACCTATACGCCGCCCGTTTGACCTACACGCCGCCCGTTTGACCTACACGTCGCCCGTTTGAATTACACGCCGCCCGTTTGACCTACACGCCGCCCGTTTGACCTACACGCCGCCCGTTTGACCTACACGCCCCCCGTTTGACCTACTCGCCCCCCGTTTGACCTACACGCCGCCCGTTTGACCTACTCGCCCCCCGTTTGACCTACTCGCCCCCCGTTTGACCTACTCGCCCCCCGTTTGACCTACTTGCCGCCCCTTTTGTCATATACGCCCCCCGTTTGACCTACACATCCGCGTTTGACCTACACGCCGCCTGTTTGACCTACTAGCCCCCCCCTTTGACCTACTTTCCGCCCCTTTGGACCTATATGCCCCCCTTTGACCTACTTGCCGCCCCTTCGGACCTATACGCCCCCCGTTTGACCAACACGCCCCCGTTTGACCTACTTGCCCCCCCCTTTGACCTACTTGCCCCCCCCCCCTTTGACCTACTTGCCGCCCCTTTGGACCTATACGTCCCCCGTTTGACCAACACGCCCCCGTTTGACCTAAACGCACCCCGTTTGACCTACACGCCGCCCGTTTGACCAACACGCCCCCGTTTGACTTACACGTCCTCCCGTGTGCACTGCACGGCTTCCGGTATACCCTGCCCGCCATCACGTTTACACTGCGCGCAATCACGTTTACACGGCACGCCCTATCGTTTCCAACGTGTTCCATGCTAACCATAGAGGCGCATAGTTTAAGTTATTGCTATAAAAATTTTCGCGGCGAAGGACAGTAACACAGTCACTGTCTGTAGGGATTGAGCGAAGCGAGCAAATTCGATTGGCTTAGGTTGCTACGATGCGTTTATATGTGTACACACCGTCTAGAGGGTAATTTCAATAGATATCAATATTCATAAATTTGTCCTTAAAGCTATTCTTCAGGATGAAGTTTAATGAATTGTGCGTCGGCATACCTCTATGCACAGGAACTGCACCTAAACTGCATGCTTACCATATTACACTACCGGCATTCCGGTTATGTTATAAAGCCAACTAATTACAATATATTACATTTAGTTTTTTCTGCCAATATGTTTGCGGGCGATATTTTTATGTATCCGATAATCGGCTTCGTTTTTGCAAATATTTTACCAATGTGACATACTGCGTGCATTGCTCTTTTTCATTAACAAGCAAGTTTCGATTAACCGCATGGCGGCTCTAGTTCGTATATTATATTTTATTACATACCAGAGTTGATTGAATTACACTAGAACGCGCAGGTATGATTAAACTTAGGATGACCAAGTTAGAAACTAAAATGTCATCAAATACCCTATTTTGAAGGTTCTGATGAAGACCTATTAAAAGGCCTTGTTAATGATTTGTACGGCATTCCAGCCATTTTCTGCGCGTTTACATTTTTTCAGAGGAACTAGCCAAAGCCGTCGTGCAAACATATTTTGCCTTTTAGTACCTCACCTTTGTCGAATGTCTCAGCTTTGCGACAACGTTCTCTGATATCTCCGATAATACGGTTATGGACCGAATTAACAGCAACGTCCCAGCTGACACAAATATTGTCGGCGCCACAATGGCCAAGTACATGTTAAATGGAATCATTTTGTACATTTGAAAAGTATCCTAGCTTTCGGCCACCGAATTGAATATAATTGGGTGAAATAACAAAATTTGGCGTTAATCGTCCGAACGATTTTCTGACGTAATTGCGTCTGCAGCTAATATATATCTAAACATACTTTAACGAAAATGTCTTATGGATAAAATATAAAATGGTATGAATGTACATTAAAGCAGAGTAACGCACGTACAGATTTGTGGATTCTATTGTAGAATTGCTTCACAACACCAAAGAACACACTGAATTTCTTGGCTTCATCCCATTCATCAGCTAACTTGAAGTATTCACGCGTCCTGACATGGGATCGAACTGATTTATTTAAGGTGCGTCTAGTTCCAGACATTCCAGGTGAACAGTGGTCAATGTAATGTGGGACTACTTGCGAGTGCTAAAGATTATTCAAGCGCGACTACTTGGTGTTGTGAAATGCAAAGCTGAGCAAACAAAATGGGCCCAGGAAGCATATGAAAATTATGAACGCAAAGCCCTGCAGCGTTGACCTAACCTAACCATCTGACCATGACACCATGGGTATAAGCAATCCCTTTGAAACGCCTCACGTCATATCAGGATCCATTCATGATGGCCCTTAGCCAAATATAAGGAATCGGCCTAATCAGTTCGAGTATTACATGTGTCGGTCCCGATTTGACAGGAAATGTAGTCTTCAGGGCTCTGCCGAGCCACACGACACGCGTTTCGGGGAAAACTGCATTTTTGGCTGATTTGAGTTTTTGGTTGCCACGCTTACTGCTTTGTTAATCACGCAATTCAAATATTATTTAATGAGCCAAGGGGTAGATTATGGTGCACGTAATTACATATTGAATGTAACATTTACTGCGCTTACATTTCCGCAATGTTCCATTAATGGGGAAAATCTAGATTCGTTTATATCAAATGAGATGTCTTATTGTCAACATGGAATCCCTAGTACTTCACATGATACATCCAATTCAGGATATCCGGCCATATTCCGGGGACATTATATACCTGATATTTCTTGTCATTATTGGAATGTTTTTCCATCTTGTCGGATTAGTAGTCTTTCGTATACCTCAACCCAAAGGAACTTCGATCGTGAAATGCGTGATTGGCTAACAATCAAATACCATTGCGCTTGTTGCCACGTATTTGTTCGGCTTAATTGCTTGTCATCATCTAAAATTAATGAACGTGCCTAGTTCCTCTTGTGTTGCAAGTGCATCATTTAGTTCCCATAATTCAATCCGGAAAAACCAATAAAGCCATACCAATGATTAACACTATGATTGGATGTGTATGCTCCGTACACTACATTTTCAGGTATAACGACGCCGCACCATACCAATGACGTCGCGTTACCCACAGGGAATGATCTTCAGACTGACAGCACGATGTGGCCGGTATTCACTCATTGTAGCAGTACAGTGTGCCGTGCTGACTAAGAAATAATTAAACTACATCGGTAGGTTGCGATTTAACTTGCATTGATCAAGTAATTGAGGACATAAGAAGACTTTACCAATGAACCAAATATACTAGTTGTGAATCGGTGTATGTGTGAATTTAGTGAAAACGTGACAAAAATTATAAATCTATCAGTGAGTTACCCTGGTCGGGGATACTGATAGATACATATAATAATAATACATCGAATTAGTACCAATGATAAATGGTGATTTATTTAGCTACGAGGAAGTAGGGCCCATAATTAATTAAAATGGAGAAAAATGAAAGTGGGGCTTATATTGAACATAACTTGCGTAACAGGTACAACATTAACTAAATCAAATAGCTGCTGTCTCATGCAATGCTTGCTGGATGAATGCAAAATCCTCTCAATTCCAACCTCTGAACTGTCCCCGGAATCATCTCGAGACGTTGATGGCGCAGCCCTTATTGAATTGTTGCTGCATTACAGAGCAACCGCTCTCTTCTTGTCACCGGTGCTCTCGATTTGTACCGGTTGTGTAAAACACTCCTCCACTAGCATCTCAATCGCTTCTTCGAGATCAACTACATAACGGCATGTTCTGCGTAGGTAACAAATAATAATAATAATAATAATAATAATAATTTGATTTATTGTCATCAGGTACCCTCGAAAGGAAAATTACACATGAGTGACATACATGTAAGAAGTATAATTGGAATGGCATTAAAACAAAGTCTTCATAAAGTAAATTCAAATGATATAGTAAGTACAAGTTAGCATTATTCATATAGGTATACATTTTTTACAGTGGAAGAACTGGTTGATACAGTCTTGAACAACGCGCACAAGAGTGACAATGTACTCAGGGTTATCACACCAAGGGCGCGTGGCGCGTCTCCCATACCAGACAGTGGACCAGCTCCTGAATGACAACTTCACTATTTTCACCAGCATATTGAGTGCATTTATGTACGACGGTTGATGAATGAATGTTAATGCACACAAATCCAATGTGGCACGCTAATAAGCTGCGGAGCTGAGCGGAAAAGATATCCATGACATGCTGCCTGTGGTTAGTGAAATATTTGGAAAGCAGATTACTTTCCGAAATGTACTGAATGCTGAGTTCGGTCAAGGAGGGTACAATGGAATGAGTAATGAAGCAATATTAGCACATACTGCATCGCCCCATCCAATAACTCCAAAATAGCTAATCAATGTGACAAATAAACTGCCCTCATTGTAGACCACTAATGCCAAGGAAGCAGAACTAATTAATTCGGTAGTTTGTAGAGATCAGCAGCATATTTTGTATAGTGTATTGCAGTATCGTAGATCAGCAGTGGCGCTCCCAACTTCACGTGCTGCTGAGTTTGCAAACGTAGTAAAATGTAGACGAACCTGGCGATGGAATTTGTGGTGATCCATGGTTCTCACAAACCTTGTTTGGTGGCTGATTCTTTGAACGTCTTGTAAACTTCTAAAAATGACAAATTAAAGGAATTGTGTACCTTTAATAACTGCTAACAACAAAAAAAGTGAAATATTACTCATGAACAACCTTGCTTGTTAACTCTTCTGAAATGTGTTCGCACTTGCAATCCATTTTTGATAACAGTCTCATCGTATGGCTTCTCCGAGCTGGAACTTAAGAAACATATGCACGAAGCTTGACTGTAGTGACTTTATTTATTGATTTGATTATTAATTAACTCGCACTCAAGCCAGTACACTCTCAGACTTCAGTAACTACATTTATTGATATATTATCCTGTAAGGATCCTCTAAACGATCGGTGAAACCAACATTGTGTGCACTCCTATAATTTACAACCGCAACCAAGACAAAAGAACGATATTAAGTAAGCAACAGCGATATCAGGTAAAGCACCAAACCACAATTAGATTTTTGTATTTAAGACTTACCGTTATCTTTTATAAGTAGCCTCGTTCTTAAGAAACTCATCCGTGAATAGCATTGTGCTGCCAGCTCAGTAAAAGCATATCGTGTCATAGACACAAACAGACTCCAGTTTTGCAGTATATGGACACTCAGGTAACAAAACATTTCAATTAACAGTTGCACAGCGGCGGCGCAGAGTCCAATACCCCAGACGGAAAATATTACCAGTATGTTTCCTTTCATGGTCGGTGCTTTTAATTTTCTCTTCCCGGCTTCCGGATCCAATTTGCTTAGTTTGTCGAAATGAATACTCCACCGTTCAAAAATGTGTCCAGATTCGAACGCCCTGAACCTCTTAATGATCCATGTTGGCATCGACCCAGCAAGCGCAAATATTCTTTTTGTCCAAAAATATGTCTCCTTCCCAACGTTTGTATATTGCGCATATTCATTCTTGGCACGAATGCGAACTATATTTACAAATTTAGCTGCACCTGAAGTCGGGACCAACACTGCAGACTTGTTGCACTCCAACATGCTATCTATAATGAACTCTTGGTCAGTACGAATTGACAATGACTCGGCTTTTTCTGTCTCAGCAGACCAAAGCGCGGGGTTTTCAATGGTTAATTTCATGAGCCACCGGTCAGTCTCGGGGTGAAGTAATGCGTTTGTGGCAAGGAGTTCTTCGTTAGTCATCACATTGGAGTTGTATTTATCCGGTTGCTGCTTCCATGCGTATTGAAAGGTAACCATTTTTCCAAACAATTCAGTAGTAACATCTAACCTATCATCAATACATTTTCCTTTTAGCGCATATGAACGTACAGTATTCGTGATATGCTTTCCAAATCTGTTGTGTACTCCATATCGTCCAACTCCGATATAAGCACTCAAAATTCTAGTGAAGATGGTAAAGTTATCATTCAAAAGTTGAGCTAATGTGATGTAAGGTAGCAACTCTCTAGTTGTAATGATCCTCAGCACATTATCACTCTTGTACCCATTGTTTATAACTATGGCGCATAGTGCTACAGCTGCAGTAACTAGTCTGTAATAGTGACGTCGATGCAATTCCGGTTCATTACCCGGATAATCCAATCCCAGGATCACTCTTATGTTTACATCCACGTTGCGAAGAAATATGTTTGCGGACAAACACTTGGCTTGTCCAAGGAAACACGAACGTAACGGGATAAAAACTACAACTATAAGCAATAAGATCCAAATGGTTCGGTCGAAAACGTTGAGCAAGTCACCGAAAGGTAGCGACGGCAGTCCCCTATTCCCGCAGCTCACAAATGTCAGCCCGGTTAAATCGTCGCGAAGAATATGAAAAAATACCGGGACTGTATTAAAATCACTTATTGGGAAATTCATAAAATAGTGAGGGCAAAGTTCCTGGTTGAGAGACGGAAGAGCCCGCTTTTGTCCATTTACGCAAAAGCATTTGTAGTCATAGCACGGGCCAAAGTTGTAGCTGTAGTTTCCGACTAGAGTCATCCATTCGTACAGATAGGCATGCGCAAGACGATGCGCTGTTGACAGTGAAAACGAATATATATTTTTCTGTAGTAACGATGTATGTGGACAGCTCACCAGAATTGCGTCATAGTCAACCTCACTCATTCGTAACATAACGTATGCCGAAAACGATCCGAGATATATGTTTTCGTTGGGCTCAATACACAAAATATTTCTCATATCATGACCGAATTCGGACCACTTGATTTTCCTGGACGATACAGTGCTCTTGTAGCAGTTGTGACAGGGACAAATCAGACGCAAACTGTGAAAAGCCAGGATTAGCGCCCGCTTGTCTGTTTTTATGATTCGTCTGTACGACGCTCTCACAAGGATAGTTAGTTCGACGCGGTGCCTTGTTGCTTGTTTTCCAAGCAAGATCCCAGCGTGGACATGTTTAGGATTTTTTAGTCTCTCGTAAACAACTATATTGATAATGGGCCTTGAAGATGGAATTAGGTGGAAAAAATGTGTCCGGAATCCGCGAAACACAAACACTGTCGGATGTTCCGCCACGAGATTCCGTGTCCATAGCAACGGACTAAATATGGAAATATGCACGTGGCAGTTCCATGGTCTCCCATTGCTAGAGATTCCAAGGAAATCGAGTTGAACGCAAAATGAATTCTCGTTGCTTTTTCCTGTTATCCCATCCAGATACTTTGACTTTGGACAACCCAAGTAACTGCTACTTTCATTGTAGTTGATATATGGTATTGTATAGTTGGCACGTGGAATTGTCCAAATGAATTCAGTAACCACTTTGTCACGGATAACAAAATCTATTTCTCCGGTGACATATCTTCTTAGGAAAACAGGAATCTGCGTGTTTTTAATATCGAATGAATGAATATTGTTTAACACGATCAGACAGCTGACGGATATAAAATTGTTAACAAATTTTGTCGTGTCGAAAAAAACGTTGTGTTTCGCCGGTGGAGCGGGTATGTACATGTTCTGCGTTCCCTTCTTGAAATACTTTGACTGAGGAACTTGGCGTACATTTATGTGCACCCGGGGACTCGCGTACGATATCGATAATAGTAGTAAAGAGATCACGTTTGATATTTTCATTTTCAAGCTTTCTTATTATTATTGAGTTGTAAAACTAAACCTATCGTCTGTAGTATTGGTGCGAGTTATAACTCCATGTACTATTTCTTCCTACGCCATCCTAAGCAACACATTGGGCAATGACGTGTTATAATCCGTGCTTCCAACGAAGCATACTTCTAGTTTGGTGGTGAGCGGAGCATACTGAATTTAGTTAACCATTTTACTCCTGCATAAACGTATGTTCATATCGGCTGGCAGATTTTCCTACTTAGTCATTAGTAGGCATGAAACTCGTGCTGGTATAATTGATATCGTGGCACAAAATTGCGCTTGGGAGGTGGTTACAAAGATGATAATTACTTTCTGGAAAACAATTATGTCGACTTCTTTTCGTGCTTCAAGATCGATACCGTAGTGTGATTAACATTTGTATCGAGTAGTGCCATATCCAGCGTGAAACCAACTTTTCTTTAAATGGCGTCAAATCCACAACTGATACTAGATATGGTGCTTATTTTACAAGACGCTGCTGAAAAATGCAAACAATTCCGGTAATATTTGCTATTTATAAATATGTGGCCGTGTTTGTAACTTGTACTGTGTGCTATCGCCATAAATGAAGTTCTTCAATGGTTCGTTTTAATGAAAATCTGTTTCTATCTTTTTCTGATATTGTATGTATTAGCTACACGTTTCACAGTCATACAGGCTATGTCACTTGTTTTTGACGGCGTATGAAGTTGAAGCGACATTCTTCAATCTTTAAGACTGCCAAGCAACCGATGGTGGGTTTGGCTGCTGAGTACAAAGTTACATTACAAAAATGCACATTCATTCCGCACAAACTGAAAGGTGAGATAGATGATTGGTACTTGTGCTCGATTCACAAATTTGCAACCCACTATCTTAAAAGACATGAAAAACAGATAAGTTGAATGTATTTTTAAATTTTTGCTCAGCTCACGACGAAGATTGAAGGCACAAGTTGGACGTCAAAATTTTACATATGTGAAATACTGTGGATTTTGATGCATGTGATAGCATTTGTAATAACACCTATACAAGACCACAGGCATTGTCTCATCGTCAGCAAAGTCTCTATAAAGATTTTCTTATGCACCTACCAAACTTCAATTAGCAAACACTAATTGTCCTCACAAGTGGTTTCGTGCAATACAAAGTAATATCCTGGTTCATTTCATCGGTATCGATTTTAATGTGGCCCTGGTTCCAGTCGACAATGGCTCAGGGTATTATTTGATCACTTGTAGTTCGGGGAGTATTCGACCCATCAGCTCAAAAATTTATCGGATTAAGTGAGATGCCGAGTTCAGAAGATTATTCTAGGTCCCTCCAGGCAAACAATTCATCGGTTCAGGGATATGCTGTTCAGGGTTGTTTTTACTATGGTGATATGGGAATACATATGCAATCGAAACGTTAATCAAGCGAGTATTCCTTTCCTGGTTCTGTCAAATTGGAATGACGTGCGAGGTGGACACCAATTTCTTGGTGTTCAAAAAATGATTATTAAAACTTGATCACGATATGAATTTCAATTAGCAAGCACTAATACTCTGCATGAGTGGTTTCGTGCAGTTAGTAGTAATATCCTGATTTGTTTCCTCAATATCGATTTTAGGGCAGCCCTCGATCAAAGCGATGAGGGGCAAGGGTATCATTTTCTCATCTGCAATTCTGAGAGAATATGCTGGATCAGTATATATTATCGTACTGAGTGACAATTAAATTACTCAATCTAAACCAAGCTAAAGCTGCTTCTCCAGACGCCAGTATTTCTGAAATAGCCGTAATCCAGTGATATCTAACAATCGTACAGCAAAACTCAAACTGGTGCATCGTGTAAAGAATGTTACGCGCTAATCGCAGATGATTAGTCAACGGTCCATGTCTTAGAATGAAAATCCGAAAGACCAGCATGAATATGAAGATATACAAGGTAATTGGTTTCTTCCTTTCACTAATAGCCAGTACAAAATCCCACGAGTTCTCACACATCAGGGAAGTGCCAATGTCAAAGTATTTCAAGAATGGAACAAAAAACATGTTCACTCCAGCTCCCCCGGCAGGATACAATGTATTATTCCGCACAAATAATCTATTCCAATATTTCGCTGCCGCGAACTGCATGGTTGTGGTAGACAACTTTCATTCAATTGACATTAGTAGTTCAAACACTCCCACTATCACAAGAAGATATGTCGCTGGGGAAGTTGATTGGGTAGAAAAAAACAAAGTACGTACGTCACTGCTTTGGACGATTCCACGTGCCAACTTTACAGTGCCACATATCACATGGGATGGACCTTACGTGCGGTGCCCCAAATCGAAATATCTGAATGGGATGAGAGGACGAGGCTGGGATATATCCTTTTGCATTGAACAAGATTTCTTTGAATTGGCCAGCAACGCAAAAACATGGAATTGTCAGGTGCACATTTCGTTGTTTATTGCGTTGCTGTGGAAACGGAAACGGGTGGCGCGACATCCGCAGATTTTTGTGTACCGCGGATTCGAGAGAGAATATTTAATGTCAGTTCCATCACCTAGACCGCCAGTAAATATAGTTGTGTATACGCAATTAACGGCGCCTAAACAAATCTGTGCTCGAATCTTATTTGTAAAAGAGAAAACTGGTCATACGAACCTGTTCATGAGTCACGAACTAATTTTCCTAGCGACAGCGTCATATCGGCAAAGAATACAAGGAGAGAATCGATACTTGATTCTAGCTTTGGACAGTCTGCGTCTGATATGTCCCTGTCACAATTGCTATAAGAATACAGTGTACTTCAAGGAAATCAAGATGACTGCATTGCAACACGATATGAGCAGCACTTCTTGCGTGGTGCCCAATGGCAACATATATCTTGGACATATTGGGGCAAACAGTGATTTTCGATACAGCGAGGTTGATCACAATGGCGTTCTTGGCAGCTGTCCACCAGTGTCATTGATAAGGAAAAATATACATTCGCCCTCGCTGTCGACAGCGCAACGACTTTCGAATTCTTACCTGTACGAATGGATGTTTCTGATGAACAACTACAGCTACGTACTCAAGGGATGCAGCAGAGACTGCTTTTGCGTTAACGGAAAACGGCAGAGTCTTCCGTCATTAAACCCTCAACTTGGCAACGATGTTTTCGTGTATCAACAGATGATTGTATTCAGTCCTGTGTCAGTATTTTTGCAAATTCTCCGCGATGACTTGACTGGCTTGGCGTTTGTTACTTGTGGGCACAGAGGCTTTCCCACATTGCCATTCACCGACTTGCTAAATGTCTTTGATAGAACAATTTGGATATTACTGCTAATTGCTGTTCTCCTTCTTCCTCTACTACCTGGCCTCCTGTTACACTTAAAATCTGTATCAGTTTCAAGTTATATTCGTCACTTTGACGTCGTAATTAGGATATTGCTGGCACTGGATATTCCAGGAAACGAATCACAATTGCGTCGACGTCATTGTTTCAGGTTGGTCGTTGTGGTTGTATCGTTGGGAGCTATTGTCTTGAACAATGCGTACAAAGGCGATAATGTGCTCAGGATCATTAATCCTAGAGACCTGCTACCGTTCAACACACTAAATGAACTGCTTAATAACAACTTCACTATATTTACCAGAATATTGAGCACGTTCGTACACCCAATCAGACTCCCCAATTACGATGCGCATGTATCTAATATAGCACTCAAATATTCGCTGACTGGAAAACACATTCATGGCGTATTGCATGTATCTTCTGAAATATTTGGAAAACAGATTACTTTCCGAAATTTGCTGGACGATGACCTTGAAATATTAAAGTACAATGTAACGAGCAATGAAGCAGTTCTTGCATATAATGCATCCCTCCATCCAAAAACTAAGCAATGGATCGAAAATGTGACGTATGAACTGCCCTCAATGTGGACATATAAGGCTACAGCAGCAGAGTCTATGGCGCAGGCGATCCAGATGGATGGAAAACATATTCTGGATAGTTTGCGGACGTGTAAAAAGTCGGCAGTGGTGGTCCCCACTTCACGCGCCGCTGAGTTCGCCAAGGTCGTCCGGCGTCACGTCAGTACCGAACATGTGGAACACGTAAACGTTGGGAAGGAGACATATTTTTCGACGGATACAATAATTTCGTTTTTTGGCACGATTCCAGTATGGGTGATAAAAAGATTCAAGGTCATCGAAGCCGCGCACGTTTTCGAACGATGGAAGATACATTTCGCCAAACTAAGCAAATTTGTTCCGGACATGGGGACAAAAGAGCTGAAGGCGCCGACCATGGACGGAAATATATTGGTAACATTTGCGGTTTGGGGTATTGGAATGGGCCTAGCTCTTTCCCTGTTATTCTTGGAAATCGTTCTGTGTCTATGTATTCACATTCTACACAACTGGAGTCTTTTTGCATCAATTGCTAAATATGCATTCACTGTTCTCGTCACAAAATTATTACCACTTATGCGTTACGTAAAAAGATTAATGTCAATGCACTCATAGTAGTAGATAATTAGTAAACCCGTGCACCGGGGTAACCAAGCACAGATTGGGACAAAGATCACATATGGCAAACGTATAAAAAGTTATTTGCTATATTTTCGGTTACACAATCTCACAAAAATTATATTCTCTGATGAGTAGGTACAATGTTCAGTTGATATTTTGACAAATAATAATTACAGTTTCGGTACATTCAATGAAATCTAGCATCACACCCAAATGATTGTAATAGTATTGTTTTGAATAATAGTAACCCTTTGTTAATGGCATGTAGAAATTGTTGCACCGTTCTTTACTTTTTAAACAGGGAAATAACAGTACGGGCCACCTCCTGGACAATCCGAGGTGAAAACACGATTGGTGGTTACCTTCGCCTGCTATAATTACAAATGTTTTAATTCGTCAATATTCATCAGCTTACAGTTCTGATCTCTTTAGAGTGTATTTGTTTCTAACTTATCTTAAGATGGTCGGGTGATACGTACGCGTTTACAGAAACCGAAATAATTGTTAACATTGAAAGAACAAAACGTGTGGGGCAATCATTTTCATATCCAACAGACGTATGGTATTGTGGCTAGTTTATTTAGTGCCGACAGCGGTTACTTGAGGTGGAATAAAACAATTTCTAAGATGTTCATATTCAAAAGTAGAGCCACAGTTTGTATGACTATAATATGTTATACGGCAACACTCATTCCGACATGACGTCATGAGTTATCTCTCGCTTTTGATGCGCCAGGAATTCTTGCTGTCCGGTGGTGCCGTATATAAATCTGCTTTGCTGGTGGAGCAGTCTATAAATTGAGGATGTAAAATAGTGTATTCAGGACATTCCTGTAACAATTGAATACCATTCTATAAGCTGACAAAAAGTGTTATTTGGTTTCTATTTGACACCATTTGCTGCCACAAAGCTAAGATGAATATTGTGTTGTGAACTATTTGTGCAACAATAATTCAACAAAAATAAAAGCCGAAAGCACGTGAGAATTTGAGACTCATGTCTGATCTAGGGTTCACTGAAGTGACATTCGGAGCAGGGTTTTATATCTTTAAGGACTTCACAAAGTGAACTCAATTGTCAAAGTATACCGTTCGTGTCATTTAGCATTTTGCACTAGTCATTCGAAGAAGGATCATTCTTTTTTATTTACACATTTTGAAATGTAAAGTATTTGCTAATCCAACATACGCCAATGATATAACATGAATCGGTTAATTGATTGATACTTTCTCATCACTCTATGTTCTATTCCGACATTTACTGCACTGTACAGGCTGTCCCTTCTTTATATTCAGCAGTTGATAACAGTGATTTGTCGGGAAAAGTTCGAAGGGCGAAGGGCTCATTTTAGCATGTCAGAAGAATCTAACTGCATTGTCGTTGCAGTGGAAACGCAGTCGACATCAGAATAAACGTACAATATCATGCTATTCCCTGAATGTATCGCCGGCCAACATACTCACACAGAATGCACAAAACACCAGACATCAAGAACGTGAGGTGAATATAAAATATGACAATAACATTATCCGGCATTGCAATTGATTTTACCGTCTTCACCACATCAATTCTTCGCACCTTGGCCTCATCCCGATATGTCCTTGACCACGTTTGCCAGTCCCAAATTTTCTCCAATAATCCACTCCATTCAAGCCAACGGAATTTCTGCATCGCAACTTGCACCGGCCATGGTATGGACATTGGTGACAGTCCAATTGGGAGAAATGGAATTCTATCTTTGCCCGCTGATACGTGCATCCAAGTTTCCTTTGTCAGGTGCGAATGTTGTTCGTCTTCCCAAAGGTTTAGTTTGAACCTGAGCTTAGCTTTATCTATAACGCCACTTATTGCTACAAGGGCTGCGTCACAATTGTGTAACTTCTTCAGGAAGTAGTCTGTGCCGATCATTCCATACGTTTCATGCTTGTCTTTTGGCATGTATAGCCGTGTTCTAAGTTTTTGAAAAATTTCCTGATATGGCAGCATCTTCTGTGCATTTGATTCGTTCAGCTTTACGAAGGGCTCCGGACCCAGATAGGTCCAATACATCACCCGTAATGCTGCATCGTCAACTCCATCCATTCGTCTGTCATTGAGATTGAATGTAGACACAAAATATTCCTCAACTTCCTTTACTGTGTCGTGAAGGCCATGAAACAATAAATGCCGAATCAGCATAATAGTCGATTCCCACAAATTCTGAGCGTAAATTGTCAAATTGTACTCAATCAACTTGGGAAATGTATCGACCAAAACGAGGTTACGTGGAGAAACAAACCGGCTTATGTTTGCTCCTTTGTAGCTGTTGCTGATGACAACTGCGAGCAGTATCCATATTGCCACCAGAGCTTTTAGCGACTTCAATGTACGCTTACCATCACAACATATGGTTACCAGGTTAGTTCCCTGTTCCATAAGAATTCGCATCGGAAACATGACAGAATCGCGATATGTCAGATATCCTCTCGTATCAAGGGCAGCGTTCACGCACTTTATCAGAAATATTGTTGCCAGGCAACTGGAAAGTAAACTTATCCATCCCCAAACATCAAACGCTGCAACGAGCTCCTTAACGGAAAGCGATTCGAGACCAGTAACACCGCAAGTAAGGAATTGCAAAGAATTGGTATACAATTTTGCATACGGCCCACCAATTACATTGCTAATGTCAATATATGTCATCTTTGGATCGTGTATTATTCCATCGTCCACAAATGTGCAATTGTCTTTTGCAATCGCCATAAGCCAAACAAGGGTACAAACGGATGTAAGTTTCGCCCCTTTTCCGTCTAGCCAGTTTTGTCCAGTCTTTGTTGGGACCAAGTGAGTTTCCGCTCCTAAACCTCTTGATGTATCTATCCAGTGGTAACTTTTTGGGAAGGATCCAATCAGCTTCAGATATGCTTTGTCAATATCTGCATGGTAAAGTGCCTCTTCCCAGTCATGTTTGTATAGCATGAGTAGCCTATAGTCATCAGCGTAGTCAGAATTATACTTACTGCGAGTGCCGTCGCTTTTAACGAAATAGGGCGCTCCTACACCACCTTGACTGATTTTAAATACCAACTTGGTATTCGTATTTATAACCCAAAATGGGTGCAAAAATGGTGACTCGGGACAAGGCATTTCTTCTCTATAGTCCACTAATTGAGCCCATTGGATCCACGGCTCTTGGTAAATTGAAGTGGTCACAAGAGCTTGGTACAATCCGTTCCTTAAAGACAATTTTCTGAACGGATCAAAATTCTCGTCTACATACGCTCTCCAGTCTATATCTGGCCACTTTGCACAATTGTAGGGATATCTGTAGATCAAATCCTTAGACGAGTACGGTGCTAGCAAAGAACGATGTATTTGGTTGGGCGCACTTTCTGTATCATCGCTCTGCTCTATCCTCCTCATTGTCCACTGACCAGGGCAGAAGATTATATGAATTTGAATTGAACATTGAATGTTTTGTGGCATGGCTTTTGAACGAAATTTAAATTCTGACGACTGGTGGTCCATTACGAAATGTTTACTGTTGCAGCTCACTGTCCATTCTTTGATGTTGGGCGGTAACTTCCAAACGTGTGTCGACCACACCGTTGGTATCGTCGTGATAGGAAGTGTGTTATAATCCTTTCCGGAATACAAGCCACTTTTGTTGCCCGTGTTGAAAAACTGATAGTGAATCAAGTGGACTACGCATCTGTGAAATGGCTGCATTACGCTTGTTAAATCAACGTTGACAACATTAGTGGACTTGTGTGATTGTACCGCTGATAGAACGAGTGTAAATATGACTCCCACGATTGTTTGCATCTTCTTTCATTAACAGTCTGGATATCCCTTGTATTATTCACATCTAAGCATGACAGGTGTACTATTTGTCATGTGCAAAAGGTGAATTTTTATGAGCTTTAGAGCTTCCTCCAGGTATAACCGTGCCACTTCCTGATTTGTTACGTAAACTTGTATAAAACGTAGCACAACAAAGTTGCATGAGTTCATTAAAGTTACGTAGGAAAGTACGATTTGAAGAACTCTGTTGTAGATGCTTCATATCTGAAAATGAGAATTTCAAGAGTAATTTATAAAATGTCAATTTTTCCCGTAAATGTGACACTCAAGCTGCTCATAAATACAACTCGCGACTATGTCGTTTGTAGCTGTTGGATTTTCACGCTTCACAGAATGTGCTTCGCGGAACATGCATTAATTTGTTCACTTATCACGTCGTGGTGCTCGATTTAAAAAAAATCAGTTTATAAGTAACTACATCGGTGATAACGCTTGATGTTAGCTGCCATCTTTTATTTGACACTCAGCTTTATAAAACATCCAATGATATAATTAATATTTCAAGTGGTTTTCAATTGACAAGCATGGGGTCGAAACATATGAGAAACTATCCGTGCTCCCTTCCCGCACACTCTTCATGAAGGATCGTCTCGACTCAGGTTTTTATATACAAACAAACTTCTTGCGGTACCGTCGATGGAAACGCAGATTTATCATCTAAATAAATTTTCGGATTACAGGTTAGCGAAAATTGGAGGAAATGGGTAGTAATGCAACTGCTTCTCATCAACTTTGAAGTGGAAGGTACAGAGCGATCTGAACTTGACGATTCCATGGTTTTGAAACTGATGCGACGTTGTAAAGTCGATATGGCACACATAGCGTCCCACACATCTACCCATGTCCGATGAAATTTTGACTCTTTGCAAAAGTGCTGGTTTTGGGCCATTGCAGTGTAGTTTGTGTTGGGAAACGTTCACAGGCATTTCATGTTCCACCTGCCGTTTTGTATAATCTTGTACGTCAGAATTTCAGGAACAAAACGGCGAGTTGTTAGTGTGCATCATGTAAGTGTTGGGAAGGAGACATATTTTTGGACAGAAAGGATATTTACGATCGCAGGTGTGATACCTGTATGGATCATCAAACGTTTCAGGGCATTTGAATGCGCCTATTTTTTCGAGAGATGGAGAGTATATTTTGACAATTTAAACAAATTAGTTCCATCCAGCAGGATAAATGAACTGAAAGCGCCGACAATGCAGGGATATCCGAAAGGTACGTTTCTAGTTGAGAATATTCCTGTAGCAACATTTATGTCGTTGCGACTAGAAATCGGACAGCAACCATCAACTTGGTGTTTCATCCAAAGAATACAACAAGTAAATACTCCGAAAGTGTTGGGTCGACAGCAAAAATATATTGTTCAACAGCATATTGTGTCAAATAAAGAGATTAGTAGACATTTAGTGTGACTACAGTAACTAAATCTATTAGGTCTTAATATGGGAATGTTCAGCGCGATACGTTTGCTCCTGCTTTCGATATCCTGTGCAAGCCCTCGTGAGTACATAAATGTTCGTCAAGTGCCAATATCAAAATACTTCAAAATGGGAACCCAAAGTATGTATGCACCCATTCCGTCCTCAGCATACAATGTTTTGTTTGACACGATCAAACTACTAAACAGGTTCGCCACTGTCAATTGTATGTTTGTTGTGGACAATTTTCATTCAGTAGATCTTAGAAACCCAAAATCTCCGGCTATCACAAGAAGATATGTCGCAGGGGAAATAGATAGGGCGATCCGGGATAAATCGATTACTGCATTTATTTGGACAATTCCACGTGCCAACTTTACAGAGCCATTCGTCACCTATAATGACACCAGCAATTTCGTGAGTTGCCCAAAATCAAAATATCTGGACGGAATAACGGGTCGTAGCGGCGAGATATCCTTTTGCATCCAACTCGATTTCCTTGAATTTTCAAGCAACGCCAAACCTTGGAACTGCCAGGTGCACATTTCGCTATTTATTCCGTTGCTGTGGAAACCGAAACTAATGGTTCGACATCCACCAATTTTTGTGTATCGCGGATTCGTCAGAGATTATTTGCTCACAATTCCGTCATCTAGACTTTCAATAAATATAATTTTGTACCTCAGACTAAACGACCATAAACATATCCATGCTGGAATCTTATTTGGAAAACAAAAACCAAGGGGCGAGACTGTCTATATGAGTCACGACCTAATTTTTCTTGTGAGGGCGTCATACAAGCGAAGAGTAAAAGGTGACAAGCGATTTCTTGTTCTGGATGTCCACAGTTTGCGTCTCATATGTCCCTGTCACAATTGTTACAAGAGCACAGTATACTCCAAGAAAATCAAGTGGATTGCATTGCAACCTGATATGAGCAGCATTTCTTGCGTTGACCCCAATGGCAACACATTTCTTGGCTACATTTATGTAAACGTTCATTGAAGATTCAGCGAAGTTGATTACGACGACATTCTCCATGGCTGCCCATCTGTGGCATCAATGGCGAAAAGTATACATTCACGATTATTGTCGACAGCACAGCTCCTTGCGTATGCTTACCTGTATGAATGGATGACTTTGTTGATGAACTTTTGCTACGTAATGAATGATTGCGATATAAAGTGCTTTTGCGTTAACGGACAAAGGAATATTCTTCCGTTAAGGAGCATTCAAGTTGCCACCGCTGGTTTTATAAATTTCCAGATGAGTGACTCCAATCCTGTGCCGGTATTTTTACAAATTCTTCGCGACGACTTGACTGGCTTGACGTTTGTTACTTGTGGACATACAGGCTTTCCCACTCTACCTTTCGGCGACCTGCTGAATGTCTTTGATCGAACGATTTGTATCCTATTGCTGATCTTGGTTCTGCTAATACCGCTATTGCCGTCCATTCTAGAACAGTGTAGATGTCTATCTGTCACCAGTTATATTCGCAGCGTGGACGTCGCCAATAAGATAATACTGGCGATGGATATTCCAGGCAAAGAACCACGCTTGCGTCGACGTCATTGTTTCAGATTGGTCGTTGCATCGATAGCACTGAGTGAGTGCTATAATCATAAACAACGCATACAACAGCGATAAGGTGTTCCGTATTATCACACCGAGGGAGAGGCTCCCATATCAGACATTGGACCAGCTTCTGAAGGACAACTTCACTATATTCACTAGAATATTGAGTGCGTATATGAAAGACGGTAGATGGATTAATTTTAATGCAGACGTATCTAATATAGGACGCTCATATTTCTTAAGGGGGAAAGGCATTGAAAACATGTTGCGTGTTGCAAGTGAAGTATTTGGAAAACAGATTACCTTCTGAAATATTCTGACTGACGACATGGGTAAACTGGGGTACAATGAGATAAGTAATGAAGCAATCCTTACACATAATGCATCCCTGCACTCACTAACTCACAAATGGCTAACGAATGTGACATATGAACTGCACTCTATGTGGACAGCTAATGCCGAGGAAGCAGAATTAATGAATTTAGTTATCCGCATTGATCAGCAGTATATTTTGGATAGTGTATTGGAGTGCAGGAGATCAGCAGTAGTGCTCCCAACTTCACGTGCTGCTGATTTTGCGAAGGTAGTGCGTGGTCGCGTCAGGAATGAACACGCGGAACACATAAACGTTGGGAAGGATACATACTTTTGGACAGGAAGGATATTCACTCTCATGGGTGTGATACCAGTATGGATCATTAGAAGATTCAGAGCGTTTGAGTTCGGGAACATTTTTGAACGATGGCAAACGCATTTCGCCAAGTTGAGCAAATTTGTTCCGGACAACAAGAAGAATGCATTGAAGGCACCGACAATGGAAGGGAATATATTGGTCATATTTTCCGTTTTCGGCATTGGGCAAAGCGTCGCTGCTTTATTACTATCAGTTGAAATATGTTGGTGTGCAAGTTTACGCATTCAGCATAACTGGATGCTCTTTGTGTCAATGTCACAATATATGCTTAGAGTGTTGGTCAAAGGATGTTTCTCATTGACACATTATTTAAGAAAACTGATCGTAGTATATACCAGAGTTAATTGACGGTATTTCGATGAGCATAACTTTTCAAGATATTATACAACATAATACTTTCAATGCTTTTGGACGTATAGTTTGGATTTTTTTGTTCATGACCTACTACAAAACTAATATCACATCAATAATTCTATTTGCAAAAGTATGGTGGAAGTCCGGTGAGAAACAACCGGTTGATGGTTAGGAATGGTCTTGGAAAGTTTTTCGACCATAACAACTGCATGACATTTGTGAAACGGTGGATTGAAATAAGTTATGCACGAATAAAAAACTTACTAGTAGGATTTAATAAGTTATTTTGTCACACAAAGTTTATTTTATAATTGGTCAAGCTTATCACCATTTGTGACACATTTGAGATCATCTTTATCACGTGATTAAGAGCCTATTGTTCTAGATGCCATGACGAGAGCAGCAGTTAAACATATTGTCGTCAAATGTATCTCTCAGTATAAATTAAATGAATTTGTATAATAAAAAATATGCCGAAATCATTTTTAAGCATGGATAGAATCAACTGTTATTCACAGTATATGTGACCGACAGAGGTCGTATTTAACTTTACGTGTGGGCTACATATCACATTCATTATCTTTCGCTGTCTGAAAAACTTTATTCGTGTCGATTTCGGTGTACGTCATTATAAACTCTGACATTGCACTTTCAGATATTTGATCATTCCCGCTCAAGGATATCCGAAAATGGAATTGGGCGCCAAAGCTCACAAGTGCGAGCTTCGTTACATCTGGTATGCATATTATTATTTCAGAAATTGTATCAATTTGGTCAATGTTATTTGAATGCTAGTCATATTTCGTGCTCAAGTTTGGGTAAATATCAGTTATGATATTGCAGAGATGCTGGTAGGTCTTTGAAATGTCTCCCTATCGCTTCGTCACTTTGACATTTTTTGACACTTGGGTGCAATGATAATGAGGATGATGAGCTGGTCGTCCTGCCACGATCGGCAAACCAAATTTCAACTAACAAGTATTAACTGTCTTCGCGATTGGTTTCGTGTGGTAAAAAGTAATATCCTGGTTCATTTGATGGGTATCGATTTTAGGGCAGCCCTCCATTAACTCGACTATGGGGCAGGGTATTATATGCGCACTTGCAATTCGGCGAGCATTCGTTCCATCAGTTCAAATAATTATTAGATTAAAAGAGATAGGAGTACTGAGCACCAGCCCCAATATCGTGCTTATGTGGAATATAACACGTAAATACTTGGGAAGGGGGTTTTTCTTGATTGGATCAGTGTAGAGCTGAGACAATACTACATTGCATTAATTTACGTTCAAAGTTATAAAACCAAAATAAAAAACCACAAAGCGTAAACATGAAAGGATCGAAGGCGATTCCGATTCTGCTACTGCTATTGTCAATAACATTTGGAACCGCTAGTTTTTACATAAATGTTCGCCGAGTGCCAAAATCCAAATACTTCAAGAGGGGAACAAAGAAAATGTACACACCAACACTTCCTGCAAAGCGCGACATATTATTCGACACGTCCAAACTTGTGGACGGGTTTGCCGCTGTCAGCTCCTTTATTGTCATAGATAATCTTCACTCAATCGACATTAGCAACGGCCAGATTCCAATTATCTCACGGAGATACGTTACAGGGGAGATACTCAGGGAGACACAGCTGGACAAGTTTACTGACTTTATTTGGACATATCCGGGTGACAACTTCACAGTATCGTACAACACAAGCGTTGACAACAAAGCTCAATACAATGACAGCATCAATTATTTGAATTGCCCAATATCGAAATATCTAGACGGAATAACACCGCGAAACGATGAGAAGTTTGATTATCAACAACAACGACAAGAATACACATCATTTTGCGTTCAACTCAATTTCCTTCAAATGTCTAGCAACTCAAAGCCGTGGAACTGCCAGGTACAAATATCCCTATTTACTCCATTGCTGTGGAAACCTGGTACGACTGCTTACCATCCACCAATTTTTGTGCTCCGGGGATACGTCCAAGAATACTTACTTTCTATTCCATCATCCAGGCCACCAATTAATATCGTGGTGTACCACAGACTAAAAGACCCTAAACACATCTACGCTGGAATATTATATGTTAAACACCAAGCAGAGGATAGGACAGTGTTGATGACACACGAACTAATTTTCCTTGTGAGGGCGTCATACAGGCAAAGAATGAAAGCCGACAAAAGATCGCTAATTCTGGCATTCCATAGTTTGCGTCTGATATGTCCCACTCACAATTCTTACAAGAGCAGAGTCTACTCAAAGAAACTCAACATGACTGCATTGCAATATGATATGAGCAATATTTCTTGCGTTGCACCAAATGGCAACATATTTCTTGGATTCGTTCACGACGACGCTTATTATCGATACAGCGAAGTTGAGTACAACTCTATTCTAGCAAGGTGTCCATCCGTGTCATTAGTGCGGAAAAATATATATTTACCCTCTCTGTCCACTGCTCAGCGACTTGCCCATGCTTACGTGTACGAATGGCTGACTCATTTGAGGAACTACAGCTACATAACAACCCATTGCAAATGCATTTGCGTTAACGGGCGAAAGAATATTCGACCGTTGTGGGGCTTACAACTTCGCAGAAACGGTTTATTGAATTTTCAGATGAGTGACTCGAATCCAGTGCCTGTGTATTTACAAACCATTCGTGACGACTTGACTGGCTTGACGTTTGTCAGTTGTGGGCATAGAGGATTACCGTCGCTGAATTTCGCTGACTTGCTCAATGTCTTTGATCGGACGATTTGGATCCTTTTGCTGATCGTGGTTCTCGTTCTCCCTCTACTACCCTGCCTTTTGGCACACTCAACATCTATATCGGCTTCCAGTTATATTCGAAATGTCGACGTGCTCATTAGAATTATATTGGCGCTGGATATGCCAGGGAATCAATCGCAATTGCGCCAACGTCATTGTTTCCGGTTGGTCGTTTCAGCGGTGGTACTGGGTGCTGTAGTCATAAACAACGCGTACAAAAGCGATAATGTGCTCAGGATCATTAAACCGAGGAGACTTCTCCTATACCAAACATTGGACCAGCTTTTGAAACACAACTTCACTATCTTCACCAGAATATTGAGTGCGTACATGGATGACGGAAGACTCATGGAATATATTGAACAGGAATCCAACATAGAACGCTCATATAACTTGAGTGGAAATGGCGGTGAGAACATGTTACATGTTGGCAGTGAAGTTCTTGGAAAACGTATTACATTCCGAAATATACAAAACGATAAATTTGGTGAAGTAAAGCACAATGGGACGAGAAATGAAGCAACTCTTACACATAGTGCATCTCTTCACCCAGTAACCGAACAATGGCTGCAGAATGCGACATTTGAACTGTCCACAAAGTGGACCATTGAGGAAAGGCAAGCTGCATTAACGAATTGGGTAATTTGCAGAGATCAGAAGCATATTTTGGATAGCATACTAAAGTGCCGTGGGTCGGCAGTAGTGTTACCTGTTTCACGTGCCGCTGAGTTTGCAAAGACGGTCCGCAGTCACGCCAGGAAGGAGCACCAGGAGCATGTATGTGTTGGGAAGGAGACATATTTTTGGACAGAAAGGATATTTTCGCTTGCTGGATCGATGCCAGTACGGATCATAAAAAGGTTCAAGGCGTTCGAATCGGCGCATCTTTTTAAACGATGGCAAACGCATTTCCACAAATTGAGCCAATTTGTTGCCGATACAGCACATAATGTACTGAAACCACCGACCATGGAAGGGAATATATTGGTAATATTCTCCGTCTTGGGCATTGGGTTAGGCGTCGCCGCTTCCCTACTATCCATTGAAATGTGTTTGTCTGCGACTCTACACATTTCGCGTAATTTGATACTCTATGTATCCATGACAAAATATACTTTCTCAGTGCTCGTCACAAAATGCTTAGAGTGGTCAAGCTACTTAAGAAGCCTGATAAGAGCAGACTGTGCCAACATTTAAAAACTTGTGCACCAACATTATTTGTTCCGATGGGTATACATTTTCATACTATGAATATTTTATTTTGTTTACCGGAATCCATGTATAACGTTACTGCGCATGTACTATGACAACATTTCGCCAAAGCATATTTTACTTAAATGGCATCAACATCAAGTTATGGTGAGCAGATCCGTTTCATTAACAAACGCCGTCTCTCAAAGCAATGAACACCTGAGAATGCAACAACTCGCTACCAGACAAGTTAGTATGTATGTACCAGTAGATCATTAGATGAATTGGTACTCTTCTATCGTTATACCATGTGACGGTATTCCCAAACTCCAAATGTATTGATACTCATTAACGAAACGGAATTATACCAGCAGCAGCACTGCTATCTGTCACATTCTCGAAAAGTATGCTTTAGCCGCTATCATTCTCTAGCCTGATGAACATTGTATCGTAGCCTTGCATCTCAAGCAGATTATAGCGATGATATTCGCGGCCACGTAAATTTCAAACGAGTCAAGGTGAACTCTTGGGACGGTTATGCACCACCTTTCCAGAGTACCAATTGGAATTTGGGTGTTGTTTGCCGCAACGCCAATAGTAGAACAGTAATAAATTTGTACACCAAATTCTTGGAATACGAGTTCAAGAGTTTATTAGAAGCAATAAAATGAGACAATGTACGCGCACATGGTCCAACGGTTTTGTTGGACAGAAGAGGCATGCTGAGTTTGTATATGGTCCCAACTGAATGTATACCTCAGTGAAATGGATGGAGTGATAACATGTTTGCTGATGCAATGAGATATGTATGTGATTAGCATTGATTAACAATGTGAGTACCCACACGTGCCTGTCAGAATAAATAAGTAAAAGATCTGAATGGTTTTATTTTGTTTATGAAATCACTTGTGCATCCAATGTTGTGAATATGGAACTACTATTCTAACATGCAAGTAAAGTGAACACTTGCACGTTAATTTTCTATGTGGCTGTTAATTCACGCATTTGCTTTATTGATAATTAAATGAAACTACTGAATAAATATATTGAGATTTTAAGGTCGTGTTTTGAAACAATAAAAATAATTTGCGTCGTCATTAGTATTTCGGATGAGTTGAAGAAAACAGAACTTGATGGTAGATTTTGAGTTCCTCCGTGACTCTCTTAACTATTGTGAACGGAAGATTCTTGCGTCGTCTTGTTGACTACCCCAAATTAAAATTGAAGTAGATATAAATATATTATTAATTGCTCACAACATTCAAGAATAATATTTCACTCATAACCAACCTTTATTTTTGCGCTCCGGAAATGTGTACGCACCGGTAATCCGTTGTTTATCACAGTGTCATCGTGAGTTTCCTCCGAGCTCGAACCTGTAAAACACTTATACCGTTTGAAACGCCAACTTAGATACGCCAGGATCATCATTACCATGACGATCACTCCAACGATTGGAAAAACTACTCTTACATTGTGAGCTTCGATCGTTTTGGCTAGTCTGCGTGCCGTTCATCGTTTCAAAATGTTCACTGAATGTTAACAAAATATTCTGAAGAAAATTGCAAACTAAGTAAGTGCGTGCACATTTGCCAACTGAGTTTGCTCTTTTGTATAGTAAACAATTTTAAAAAATTGACCAGATCAGATAGAAATACACATGCCTATAACTTGACAAGTTGCACAGTACACATGCAAGACAAATGCTTTATAAAATCAATGACTGAACCGTTTTCCAGAATTTATAATAGTTGTTCGGACTAGACTTTTCTCGAGCATCAAAATAACTACTTTTCAGAAGACTCCTTAATGTGTTCGTAAAACCAGGATATTATGACAGTGACTGACTGACTGACTAACGAATGATTAATGACAGGGCTACAGTTGATGTTTCCGATAATCGGGGAACGCACAAAAACTAGCCAAAAATAAATGTTCGTAGTTATCCACAATGTTGATTAATTAATGACAATTAATTAATTTATTAACTACTTTCTCCAATAATTAAAACGACAAAATTAATCCGGAGTAAATCCGTCCACAAAGTACATAATTTTTCTCTCTACAAATTTTACGACAAGAGTGATGGTGGAAGAATGAGATGAGCAATGCAAAACTCGTCTCTAAAAAGAAAGAATGTTGGCCGTTGGCCTTTTTACACCGCCTCTGTGTCTTTCTGCTGCAAGCCAGACGGCCTGGTGCCACAATTAAAACTACAAAGAATTCCCTCTGAAATGGGGCAAATTGAAACATTAAAAATAAACAAAGAAATTTACGCCTATTCCTGTCAATAGTTCTCGCGTGATGTAATACACATATCCTCATTTTAAATACACGCACGCCCTGTGCTAAATCCGACAAACGATTAGCCCGAGACGGTGGTAGGTTTGGCCGATTGTTCCATCGATTTTATTGCGGAAAGGTTGACAAACCATAATCGCATTTTAAGTAACAGATAAATAGATACGGAACAAGAGATTATAAAAAGGTTTCTAAGGGCGCCTTAAATTCCAGGTCCCATGAAAGTGTCCGGAAAATATGCCTATGAAAGAACCCAAGTATTTCCCTTGTCTAGACATGTTTTCACGTCAAGCAAATGTGAACTATATTGTTCAGATTAATGCACTTCCGTATGTACACGTGCAGACGTGGATTAACAAACAACTAGCGGCTGTCAGTATCCACGAATTAATAGAGATTTGACCGCAATAACATGTCATCATTCAAGAAAATTCAACTAGTGTAGCTCTTGGATTAGATATAAATTTTACACTTGATTGTGTAATAATTAAGTGGCGGAGCCGGTTGTTTCGATCCATTTGTTTCTGCGTATGCCCGCCAGCATCCTGACTCGAGGATGGTGTAACTTTGGTTGAATTATGTCTTCTACAATTGGCTGCACATGAGAAAATGTTGTACATGCCTAATTTTATAACTTTATTACCAGCAGTAACCGCTTGTATCCGTTACTCTTTAGAGTTTTTAACGGCCACATAATGCAACAGACATATCATTCGACTCCCCTGGCTGTTCCCTGAACACCGGTAGCAACTTTACTCGTAGTGATTGCATTTTAACGGCAGTATCTGCTTGCATTTTTAATGGTCATTGTAAACGTATTGAATATGTTCATTCCGTTTTCAAAACTATTTCTTATAAGCATGAGTAGTTGTCAGTGGACTGTTTTGGCTAGCGGTGGAGCAGCTCGATTTTATCGCTGTATATTTACTAACTACAGGAAGCATTAAGTGCTTGAAAGGTAATTATAGCGATTGCTGCGTGTGTGTCCCTGTCCGTCTGTCTATCCGCGTCGACTTTCACGGGGGCACCCGAAAGTCCTGTGCACTCGTAGCACTTGAAACAACACGAGCAAAGGCACAAAACCGCTACAAAAACTATAACTGCGATACAACCATATAAAATATATGGTAGTATCGCTACAATGAACTCAACGAACTCAACGAACGTCGATCCAGACATGTTTATGTAATGTGAAGTTCGGTAAGTTCGGTTCGGAAGTAATGTGAAATGTACTGCGAATGGCGATTCTAGTGAGACTCTAACGTCATGTCATGTAAACGTTGCATTACGCAAGTCCGTAATTACATGTTAAGTTTCTCAAGCTAACACGCTATGGAAACAATTTCTTTGTCTTGATTGCAAATCAATGAAAACATATGTTTTGATTTTTTTAAATCAAAACGACGAAAGCTATGCCTCTGACAAAATGTCGTGTGTATGTTTACATGTGCATGGAAATAGCGCCGTCAGTACACCTTTTATGTTGGTGTAATTTTTTAATAATTACAGTGAAGTAGAGCCAGCGTCATGATCAGTATATTTTGTCAGAACGTAATATGTGGTGTATGCTATTTTTGATGATGTTGATGTTGGTAGTTTTCCCTAACGCTGACATTAATTAATTAATAGCTAGCTTACTTTCTTCCCAGCGTCAGGTCAGGTCAATAGCGGATACACACACTTCTTTTCAGGTCACTTTCCAGCGGACACCGCTCCGGTAGCAGTAGTCGTAATAATAAAGGATGATGATGATGAGTAATTAAGCAGTAGACACACACAATAGGTTTCAGGGAACGAATCAACTTTAACTTTTATTTTATGCATAAATCTTTTACGCAAACAGGTAGGCACAATATTATTATATTTAACTGTCCATTCTCTCCTTCCACCACACACAACAATAACACAAAACAATTTCCGAAAACACTAAAGACGCTTCGTTTCTCTCCGCTCTCCTTCCTTCCTTCCTACTCCAATGCTTCCTCAAACAATACTAAATGCTTGCCTCCTATTTTCCTTTTTTTCTTCTCTCTCTTCTATATATTTTTGACAACTCACTTGTCAACAAACTCCACCTGACTCTATCCTTCCTATGTTGGTTACTAACCTAACCATTCAAAAGTTCGCTCCCTTCTCTCACTGTGTTACTATCTTCTGATGGGACTAGCGTCCCTACTTCTCATAATTATGTTTATGTAATCCCGTTCGTTAATATTGCTAAACTTTTTGTTCTACTGACTACTGAAAATCATTCAATATGTTATGCGGTATGATACCGAGAAAATATGTTGACATGCGGAAGCTATTTATACAGACACGCGATCACTCAATGTTATCAAGTGATCTTAAGTTACGAATTTGCAAGTAATGTGTGCTGCCATGAAAAGTGTCCCACTACACTTACCCTTCGAATTATCAAAATAGCTTGAGGCACTGAATTGAATTTATCGCAGAAAATATTTTATTTTATTGTGACAGTAAGAACTTTATTCCCGGAACATACCACCGTACGTAACACATGCAAACAATATAGTATTGGAAATAGCGCGAAACAAATAAAGCTGTCAATAATATCTTTACTTATTAATTGTATTATTCACGTCAACATCGTCATTAATACGCAACGATAAAATAAATATAAAATCTAACATAAATATAAATGCTAAAAAGTATACATTCAGCGCATTCATTGCTAAGGATATTCACAATCTATTCTCGGAAGCATTATCAAATGCTGCGGTTCTTTCACTCAAGTTCAGGTTGATGTTTCGTTTGTACCCTTTGGGCTCCGTCGAATTGTTAGTGATGAGCTGGCTGTATATGGTAGACATGGTTTTTGAAATCCACTATTGAATATCAGACGCCGCAAGCCCCCCATCGACGTATTTTAAGGTTACTGTTCCCACTGGTAAGTTTAAAAATGTATAATGTCAAGGGTAAATTGATCTAGAATTCCATTGAAAATTTTGCAACCTGCTCGAGAGAGCGCAAATGATGTGGCTCTACGCCAATTATGCAATCGCAAGACTGGCGGTTTTATAGAGAATGAAAAAGAATTCTTTCCCAGATTGGATACTATTGAGCTGGATATTTCTGGAACGCGCCATGTTCACATTAAGTAAACATTAATCAGCTTGCCCCATTGGTATAATCTCTAGTGCATTCATGTCAACCAGGCCGTGCTAAAAAGAAACTAATTGTTGGTAATATTGCAACAGAAAAAACGTTGGACAGTCGAAACAAAGTTAATCTTTATTAGTAACTTAAATTTAATATTTCTGACAGCCGTTTCATCGTACAGATTCACATTGAGTTACATACTATTATCCTATAGGAACTCATATTTATGGGGTAGAGATAAGGAGGAAGTTTATTAAACTTTTATACACAATGCGAACAAGATAATTAATTCATTAACTGCTTAGTGATTTTTATTTTCATAACATCACATGGAATCTAAAATATTACATATTTAGAATCATTTTATTAGAATAAACTCTGATGTTATGGATTAGCATTGTTAAAATACTATAACATCCGTTTAGTATAATTAGGAATAATATACGGGTTTTTCAAGTTATTTGCCCTTCCTGTCAGTATAACAACAAGTAGAGACAAAGAAAATACAAATAGTATACCCAACTTTACCACACTATTTTATAAATAGTCAATTAAAGTAAAAATGAGCAGTTGCAAAAGAAAAGTATGTATACCTGATTTCGTAATGAAACCGCACTTGCAGCTGGTCGTTGTATTTCGTACTCTCAAAAGTTAAATTTTTTAACTCGTGATTTTGTATTCCGATTTTGTATTTTGGACAACAATCGAAATGCAAAAGCAAACTCTAAATTGTGGTCAAAATATGTTATAGTATGATTCACAATGTGAATCTAATTCACATTTTAACTCTAAATTGAGAAATGTGAATGAAATTCTGATTGGGATTCAAAATCAGAGAGTAGGAATTCAAATGTGATTCTTAAGTCTGAATGTGACAATGCAATTCAGAATACGAAAATCGTAAAGTGTGATTCAGATTCATACGACTTTAAACAGGCCTTAATACACATCTTACAAAAATGCAATTCCAGCCGCTTTTCCAAACATAACCCCAGTCGACAAACTCAAATGATAAACATAATGTTGCAAATGCTAGCAACGTCAAAAGCAAATTACTTTGTCCGACAAAGCAATTGCTTTTACTCTTTTCGCCGCTTTAATTCTCTCCACCTCTCCAACATCGCCGTGGGTGGCTGACCACATCTGCCAGTCCAAAACCTGTTTAGCTAATCCGCCCCATTCCAGCCGGCGCAACTTTTACATCGCAATGAAAACTTGACATGGTATAGATCTAGGTGTTAGTCCCATTTGCGAAAGTGTAACTACATCTATACTGGTGGCAACCTGCGTCCATTTCCCCATGTCCATGTTCGACTTGTGATCAGTTTCCCAGAGATTTATCGTGAAGCGATGTTTAACCTGCTCGATCGGGCGACCTAACGCAAAGAAGTTGTCGTCGCAATTTTCAATTTTTCTCAGACAATGGTCTACCCCTGTCATCCTGAACGTCTATTGTCTACTTTTAGGGATGTACAACTAATTCGTAAGCTTGACCATTGTTGTTTGTTCTTCCGTCTTTCCAGTTTGACCATTCTGCTTGTAGAATCCAGGTGCAAACGGTCCAAAAAAGGTAAAATAAATAACTTTGTAGCTAATTTGACATCTACTCAGCCATATTGGCTTGTCACTGCCAACGAGTTTCCAACGCGTTTGGAGTGTAAATGAACAGATTCGCTTCAGATAATTTGTGGAATGTGTCAACCTGTGCCGGCGTCCGCGGCTTTACAAGCCGACAAATGTGTTCACCTCTATAGCCGTTTGAGAGAACAATTGTGAATAACAACCAGGTTGGTACCAGAACTTGCAACAATATGTAGTTGTGCTGGTGTCCGCCGCAAAATTTTGATCAGCTTTTTTTTCAACAACACTCAAAGCAGAAACATGACGTAATCGAGACGTTGAACCCTCTACATTCGCCGCACATACCATCAATACAACGGTAGCCAAGGATGCGAAAGCAATACCCGGACATGACCAAGCGTCATATGCGGCGATCAGATCCACAGTAGAAAATGATCCGAAACCAACAACAGCGCAGGTTAGGAACCGCATCGAATTTGAGTCACTACTTACATACAAACCTTCAAGTCCATAAGAGATGATTACGTAGACACGGTCTTCATTTTCCAGGTCTATATCATCCACGGTTCCACAATTTTCTGTACCATCCATCAACCAGATGAAGGTGCAAGCGATTATACGATTTACTTTTTCACCACGCTGCATTGGTAGAAAATTGATTCTGCTCAAGTCAGCGGAAGATGCATCCAACCAGTGAATACCCTGCGAACTAGTTTGCCGAAATCTAAGATATAGAGTGTCAATATCTCTACTTGATAGTGCATTCTGCCATTCTTGATAACCAAATTCGCTTTCTAGTTTACTCAAATGGCCGGAGATGTTTACAGAGTTATATCGACATTATCTTATGAAGAAGAGCAGTTCTGATAGATGATCGTGAATCTTCAGTAAAATTTGGTGTTATCATTCAATACCCAGAATGGATGCAAAAAATGGTGATTTGGGACACGGATCTCCTGATCAAAAACCAACTAATTCAGCCTATTGGATTATTGATTCGAGAAAAGCGGCATTTGATACAAGTACTTGGTAAAGTTCCCGCTTCAAAGATAGTTGATGAGGCGGATCATCTGTTACGCTTTCATTCGCATTATGTTTTGCTTCCAATGACTGTGGACAAATGTAGCTGCACCCGTCAATCAAATCTTTGAATGATTTGATTTTGATTGATTTTTCTTTATTACAATTGCATTCCTTGGATATGCCCATGAATGCTTTAAATTTTTACATTTCATTTTTCACAATATTAGTAGTCTTGCTTAAGTCTTATAGATTGTATATAAACAGTCTAAATTTTATAGTACTTAACATAAAAAGGAATATATCCATAATTTTATCCTCACTTAAATTACATAGAATCTTACTTATTACATTTTCATCATTTACTTCTGCATCGTCTCTATGCTTATTCATGCATCTTGTCCTGGCTGAATTATGTATCCTACAACTCAGTACTATATGTTCTATACCATCATCTCCTACCCCGCAATATGTGCATTTTTCGCCTACAGGCATTTGATAGTGCATTCTGCTGAACCAAAAGCTGCCATTCCCTAGCCTGCATTGACTTATGCACCTAATAATATTTGTTGCGAATCGTTTTTCAAGGTGACCAGCTATCTGCTCTTCTCTACTAGCTATATTTGCATATAGTCTGTATGAACGTGCCTTTTGTAATGCCTCCATATCTTTAAGAGCACATTGCTTAATCCACTCCTGTAATATTCTATCTTTCCCAGTAAACAATTCTTCCGGGTTCTGCCGTTCCCATATGTACCCAAATCCACACTTTTCAAATATTTCTTTGACTTGTAGTGCCCAATTATAATTCGTATTTTCTGCTGTCTTTTTACTTGCATGTAGTAGCTGCAGGTAGCACGCTTTGACGTACTCGCCATCTTCCATTCTTCATATTTTTATAATAAATGAAAGTAGCATGCTTATTATTTTATAACTAATGCCCCCTACTCCACATTCAATCCGCACTGCTGCATTCGATGTGCAACTACGTAGGCATAAGCTTCGTTTAAGGTAATAAGTTTCTACTTTTTCTGATTCATCAAAGCTTCTAAGACCCCATATATGCGCTCCGTATAGTGCCGTGGGTGTTATAATACTATTCATAAGCTTTATTTTCGGAATTAGTGACTCTGCTCTTCCTTTAAATAGGATCTATTCCACCCTACCGACTGCAGCTTTACCTTTTGACTTAAACCATTTCGCTGTTTCATTTGGGAGAATATTTTCCGTGAATTTTACTCCTAGGTATACATATTCTTTTACCGTTTCTATTTCTTTGCCGTTGAAGTAAAATTTTTCATCCTTTATTCTCTGATTACGCCTGAATTTCATGATTTTTGTCATATCAATATTTAGTTGTAAACCCAGTTCTTCAAAGTAATCTTTTAAAACATTTAGCTTTCTTTGTAGCGCTCCTGCTCCAGGTGCTAATACTATCGTGTCGTCTGCAAACATTAATAAATGAATTTCTAAATCCTTCATCATCAGAATTGGAATCCCGGCTTTTCTAATTTTCTCTTCTATGTCCAAAATATATAGGTTGAATAGAAAGGGACTTAGACTCCCCCCTGGAGTAATCCTTCTGTGACTTCAATCGGATTACTGTGTCCTTTGTTCAATCGAATTTTTGTAGTTGCTTTTTCGTATATTCTTTTTAGAATTCTAAATATTTTCCCGCTTACTCCTATTTTACTAAGTTTCATCCATAATTTATCGTGAGCAATCGAGGGGAATGCTCTGGAGAAATCTATGAATACTGCATATACTATATTGCGTTTAGTTCCCACTTGTAGTAAGGACTGTAAATTAAATATATGATCCATGCATCCTCTTCCTTTCCTAAAGCTCATTTGACATGGTGGTAATATTTTTAGATCTTCTGCCCATTTCATCAGCCTATTTTGGATCATTGTCTTAAAAAACTGAAATTGGTCTGTAATTGATTGGATTTGATCTGTCTCCTTTTTATATAGCATGACTGTTTCCGATTGTGACCATTCTTCGGGTGGGGTTTCTGTTTCGTATATGTGGTTTATCCAATTTAATAGAATTTCTTGAGTGTTTCTGCTAGAGTTTTTTAAGAATTCGTTTTTTATCAAGTCTAGCCCAGGAGCCTTATTATTGCTTAATTTTCTCATAGCAACTATTAAATCCGTGTAGTGAAACTGAGAGTCCAAATATTCATGTCTGACATCCGTTATACTGATTTCTAGATTACTTCTTGGTCCCTGTATACTTCTATAAAATTCATGCCATTCATTTTCTGAGATATTAATTTCATTAATCTTCCTATATTTGCAACTTTTTACCACTTTCCAAAAATCTCCATTATGCTTGATTCCATTAAATATATTCCTTAATTCCTGCAGGTATTACATTTTTTTCTTTTTTCTTATGTCAGTATATTCCTGCCTTGCCTTAAGATATACTCATGCTTAAATCGTTTTTGATGAATTTAACCATGTTGCATTCCTTTGCCGCCCTATGAAATATTTCAATCATTTCCCCATATGGTGTGTTCTGGGCTGGGTTATTTTGTAGTAATTCACCTAATTCGTCTAGATATTGTCTAGTATAATCTATATTCCAAATTAATTTCTTTTGAGAAACTTGTGATGCTTTTTGGTTTTTATTTTGACTTAATGCTAAGGAACATGCCAGATGTTCCGACTCTATAAAATCTAATACTCTAAAACTATATATTTCCTCCGCCGCTTCATCGTTGATGTAGCATAGGTCGATAACACTGCTTCCATTAAAGTTATTAAAAGTGAAACTACCTTCTAAGTCTCCTCTGGTTCTGCCATTTACCAGAACAAAATTATCCTCTTTCATTTTTTCCATTAAAATCCGTCCTTTCCTATTTATGTGCTTGTCCTCCGAATTCCTATTTACTCTTAAATTCCCGTTTCCTATTGTCCATTGGGTATGGTCCATTCCTGATTCTACGCCGACTCTAGCGTTTAAATCACCCATGATTATTATTCTATCTTCACCTACGTGTCTACATAGTTCTCGTTTTTTGTCTAGAATGTCTTCTATGCAAGTTTTAAAATCCAGAGAGTCTGGTTGTATGTAAATTAAAAATATTAACCATCTTCTATTTCGTTTATTTTTTCGATCTAAAGCAATGACGTAATCCTTATGCAATACAACTTTCAAGTTTAAAATTACGTTTTTTCTTATGCAAAGAATTAATCCTCCTTTTGGTCTAACTGTCCTACCCTGCTTGTGCAATGCTTTCCTTTCAATGATTTCATACTGGTCTAACCAAAATCTTTGATTGAAAATGGTTGCAGCAAATAGTTGCCGTTCGGGATGTCTGGGAGACTTTTATTTACATGAGGGGCACGCCACCTCATCGACCATCATCCGGGATAGAAAATTAGATGCACCTGAATTGAACATCCGAGATTTTGGGGTACCGTTTTGGAACGGAATTTAAATTCCGGTGCGTCGCGGTCCAATACGAAATTTGGATTCCTGCAGCGCATCTTATGTTCATCGTCATTCTCGTCTGATACTGAAGTCCATTTATGTTTTGCCCAAACCGACGGTATGGATATTAGTGGGGAAGCAGTATATTTCTATTCGATACTCTTCCTACCTTTGTGATCGATATCGAGAAAGTCGTATTCAATTAAATGAACGACAGTTCTGGAATGGTCGTAATAATGTTGTTATGTCGACATGCACAACGTTATTGGTTCCAAATGAATATGTAGCTGAGTGGATGAGTGTGAATAGGAACACGGACAAACAATGCATATCCTCTAGGTTATTTCCAGATTACAAGTGTTCGTTAATTCATAAGAAACTTGTTGTTTTTCGGCAAATAATTTTACAGAAATTTCAATGTTTGATGAATCTATCAGTATGATTTGATGCTTTTGTAAAGTGTCCAATAAAATAACAGTAACTGCGGTCATCCAAGACAACAGGAATGTTCACTCCTTTTTCGGTTACATCGGATATGAAGGAACGTTGTCAATGAGTTGGCAAAATAAAATATTGGAAGTAGTTGGAAATCTTCTCGACAGATCCAAACTGGATGTGGAGAACTCTTTGATGTCACATCTGGTTGATACTGTCAACTTCATTTTTGTCTGAATAGTCGTTAAAACCAGAGCCATTTTATTATGGCATTACGTTTCCATAGATGACGTATTTATAATATTGGTCAGATACAAATGATATACATATAGTGATTGTTGAAATTGTCAGGGCAAGATGCTGGCCTTGACCGCTTTATTAGTAGAAATGAATCGACAATTAGACGATAGTCCACGTGGATTATGTTTAAATATGAATTTAACAGAAACCAGTAGGGCAGTATTTACCAATATCTCGTTTCCTCTCATATTGGTTTTGTGGTCCATTGTGATTTACGAACACGCGGTTGCAAGTATTCACGACGAAGCAAAGTACTGAGAACATAGACTGTCCAATATTTCATACAATGCGTATCTACTTTGCTGCCAGGCGTACAAATGTTATAGTTCAACAATTTAAAACGTTCGTTTCAGCTACTTCAGCGAGCTGGACCTACTTACGCTGCGTAAGTTACGCATTGTATATGCCATTAATCTGGACCAGCAAATCCATGTATTTGGAACGTTGAAAACGTCTGGCAATTTGCATTGCACTTGGAATGAATTCACATTCAGCTGACATTCCCAACCTGTACACATTGCCATGTAGGAAATTAATGAGGATATTGTGATAATAATCGCGGCCCCAGGGGCTTAGGGTGATGAACTGAGGGAAGGGGCCCCTGGGCCGTATCTCGACGTACTTGATAAGTATCTTATGTCATCATGATTATGTTATTTTGGTGGGAAAGAAGATAAATAAATGCAGGGTTGTAACAAAAGATGATAGTTTTACTAGTTTATTTGAACAGTAAACTTAGTGTAGAAAAGGCTAGACTATTCTCTGTCTTTGTCTCTGTGTGTGTATAAAACAAAGTAATTCATCTCTGGTCTCCAGAATGGAGAGAAGAGTATTGCTAGAGAAAGAGTAGACTTGTGTCTTCTCTCTATCTATATGTGTCCTATGCTGCTGTCGCAGCTAACCTTTTATACTAAACAATAGGGGGAATAGTTCCTCTTAATTATAAATAATACATACATACTTATACACACATAATAATGCTTACATAATAATGAGTTATAATTTTATATGTGGTTTGGCCAGTGAGAATGAGTGAGTGCGAGCGTGAGAATGACGAGCACGAGGCTTATCACTCTGTCCACATCCAGCTTTTTAGAGAATTATTTTTTTTGGAGCAGGCCAACATCAATGTGATCATTGATGTTGCTCTGCTTTTCTTAATTTTAACTTGCGGCTTTCCTCACTGTTTTCAATGAAAACAAGTGGTTTTTTTTTGCCTCAAAAACAACAACCAGCCCAATCCAGTTATCAGGGATGGACTATTATTTATTTATGGACATGAAGTCCCATTTTCATTGATGTCCCTTTGCTTCAAAGGTCAGGCAAGGAAACCATGCTCCATATGCCACAATATGATAGTGTCAATGTCAACGAAGAAGGATTCTGAGGTTATCGTTGTGCTTACGATAATAACTTTTTGCTGTATTACGTCCACAGTTTGGAAACGCGAAATATACATTAAAGATCTAAGTTCACGATCGCGGGTAATATTGTGAGTAGGATTTGACGATGGCTAAGAAAAGTTTTCAAAGTCTCCGCCAATGCGAAAATTATATAGTCTTGGAACACATTCACTCCATTTATGATAAGTTTCTAAAAATGTTGAAATCAATTTTGTGGCTGTCGATGAAGCAAATGATTCTACAGTAGAGATAAATATGTGAACAAGAAGAGTTCATATGATTTCAGTTTCAAAGTATATCACTGGAAACCCTTATTCCATCTTCGTGATACCAAAAGTGAAGACAGTTTTTAACGACTGGATGGTCGTTCCATACCGACTAAACGCTATTGTGTGTGATAACTCACAAATTGCGACATCGATGACAAGTATAAAAACGTATGCCATGCCCGCCTGAAATTTTGACAAATCGCATAAAAATACACATTACAAATATTTACAGGAAATGTAACAAGAAAATGATGGCACTTTATTTTATTCTAAATTTCAAATGAGAGAATATTTTCTGCTGAAAAAATAACGTTCAGTTGTAGTTCTTAAATACAATGGAATTGGACTTTCAGGTATTTCACCGTTCCCACGCAAGGATCTCCGAAAATCGAGTTGGATGCCAGCAGCTCGCATGTACGTTTCCCATTGCATCTAGAATAAACATTGTGAATTCAAAAGACTGATGACGCCAGTCAAGGCAATTGTAGTCATGTTTAATCATATCACTTACGTTTGGGCAACTATCTGTTGCGAAGTCGCGGAGGCGCAAGTTGTGGTATCGACAGTACTATGAGGGCAAACGACGCTGCCGGGCTCGGTCCTTCCATAGTTGGCGGAAACAACTTTAATTGCCTTGCTGTGATCCTCACATTGTAGCGTTAGCTTCGCATGCTCACAGACAATTGAGTTTTGACCTCCAGGAGCAAATTCTGAATCTGCTTGAAGAGCATTCTCTACTTGCTGAACAGGAAGAGAACATGACGAGTCTCCTTTAGGGCAGTCCAAGGTCAAAATGCCTTTAATGTTCACCTTCATTTGCTGGAAATTAAAAATTGCATATTAGACAATCAATAGGTGCAGGTTTTTAACTAAAGTGGGGAAAATGGGATTGGAGCTCAATTATCTTTGAAAACAACACAGTTTAGTACAATTTACCCTAAGATGGTGGGGTTTGACGTATGCGTTAATGGTAACACAGAAAACAGTTAAAGTTAAAACGGCGAAAAATTTTCGGCCTGCCATTTTGAGATTCTGCAGAAATGTGAAATGATGACCTATTCCTGGAGTGATGACTGGAACACTTGTGATTGAGTTATCAATTTTTGTCTTCTTTTATATGCATGACACCTTATCACAATTTCTGTGAATAAATGGGATGAGCAATCTGTCAAATATATTTCTCAGGTCATCTTCCAAAAAGTAAGTCAGATGTCATACGATAAAACCCAACCACATGATGTGGTTACGAGGCGAGTTTCATGGAAATTGATACACACGTAGGAAAGGTCCCAAAAGGTCACGTTATCGCATCTTCATTTTGCGAGTTGTTGACAAGTTTGCTAATCTGCGTTGGTACGATTCATGGAAGTTGATCGTCTGCTGACACTACTTGGAAATTTCACTTCACAAAGTAATAATGACGAATAGAAATACGCTTTCGTATATTATCATTTTGTTAACGTATGTAATATTATGCAGTAAAGATGCCTAACTTACTTGGTAAAAATGCTCGAAAAATAGTTAATATTAATATGAGATGCAGAGGTTATCTTACAAACTACGCGTGTTTAATGGAAAAATGAGTAATTATGTAGTTAATTTATGCAGTGATTTGTGACACGCTGTATAAAAGCAGCAAATATTTTACGTCAATATCCTTTCTCATTTTAATTAGTACCAATTGATTCAGATTCATCCTTTGAAAAATACGATGGCACATGAAGACAGGGGCTTATTCCAAGTATCTTTTCGAGTGCTACTCTAAAATTTCAATCATTGTACTGCATCCTAATATGTATTGATTGTCGTTTGGTAGACTGGAGGTACGTGCAGCAGAAGCAGCAAGTTTGCATACAAATTATCGCACACCATAATAATTTACTATTTCTAGTTCCGCGTTCTTGACCAGTGACGAATGGCACTTCATTTTAAAATATTTCGTATCGTACTGCAAAATTCAGTTTTGTGGTCAGGCATTACATATTTGGCATCGGAGTGTGGAAATTGCAGAATAATGTTTATATTAACACACTTTTAATGAAAACTTTTTTAAACAACACAATTTGACAAAAATAAGAGAATCGCATATTTTCTATTTTGAGCTCTTTTTATTTTGATTGACCCCCCTAAAAAATTTTTGTCTTCGATTCTGGTTATTTTTTGTTATTGAGTTTGGGGCTACTGAAAACGACAAAATGCAAAGTTTCGCCCGATTTAGTGCAAAGTGGTAGATGTCATTTACCAACATGTGTTCCAGAACACCTCATTTTCAGTCATGCACAACTTTTCCAAATTAGAGCCGATTTCAATTCGGAAACCAGATTTGGAATCTTCGTTCCAAGACGAAGAAGGGTTATCTTTTGAAATTTTGATATTCGACTCTACATACATGTGACTTACGGCCCCTTAAATAAGAACAGGGGAATGCTCGAAAATGGACAAGTTTAGGGCCCCATATCTTGCAAAGTTGAACCGATACATGAAATCCAAAGTGCCCATCGGAAAGCCCATTTAAAGGAGATGCAGGAAATGTAACCACCTTATATATATGAGGAGCCCCGATGGAGCAGGAGGCAGGAGAAATTGACATGTTTTCAACCTAATCTTAATAGCGGTTTTTCGACAAAATAAACCGTTCTCAAATAACTTTGAAGATATCAAAAAATGGTTTCCGGCATTGAATTCTCCATAAAAAATGACCTCATGGAGAAAAAATTTGGGATTACAATTTTACTACATGTTTGTATGATGGCATATCAAAAAGTGGATGCTTTCACTAGCTACCAGCAGAAGCCGATGGCCAAGTTTTCAATGCCAAATTTTTTCAAATTCTCAATTTTTTATGGAGAATTCAATGCCGGAAACCATTTTTTGATATCTTCATTGTTATTTGAGAACGGTTCATTTTGTCGAAAAACCGCTATTAAGATCAGGTTGAAAACATGTCAATTTCTCCGGCCTCCTGCTCCATCATGGCTCCTCATATATATAAGGTGGTTACACTTCCTGCATCTCCTTTAAATGGGCTTTCCGATAGGCCCTTTGGATTTCATGTATCGGTTCAACCTTGCAAGATACGGGGCCCTAAACTTGTCCATTTTCGAGCATTCCCCTGTTCTTATTTAAGGGGCCGTAAGTCACATGTATGTAGAGTCGAATATCAAAATTTCAAAAGACACCCCTTCTTCGTCTTGGAACGAGGATTCCAAATCTGGTTTCCGAATTGAAATCGGCTCTTATTTGGAAAAGTTGTGCATGACTGAAAATGAGTGGAACACATGTTGGTAAATGGCATCTACAACTTTGCACTAAATCGGGCGAAACTTTGCATTTTGTCGTTTTCAGTAGCCCCAAACTCAATAACAAAAATAACCAGAATCGAAGACAAAAATTTTTAGGGGGGTCAATCAAAATAAAAAGAGCTCTTTAGTTAACTACGTCCATGCCAAATCTCAGATTTTTATCTCAAAAACTGTGACCTCCACAACTTGCGAACTTTTCGTTATTTTTATAACTCAAAAATGTGCATATTTTCTAAAATATGCAAACTACAGGGCTGAAATTTTGGGAATAAGTGTTTTTCAACTGTTTCTATTGTCCCATTTACTCAAAACAAACTTTCAAAAAACAGTTGACGTCACCTTTCCGATCCTGGAAATACTACGTCAACTAACATTTGGTTAACCGAATATTTTTTGCATCAAAACAGAAAGTTTTTGCTTTATCAAATTAAAAAATTTGGGTTAATATAAATTTGAGATAATATTCCACAACTCTTAAAATCAATAGTGAGGATGATCGATACTCCAGTTCCCGGAAATGATCAACATATTAGCATATTTAATGGTAAATGTAGATGTTGTTTTCTTTAAATTATGGAATTTTTTATTTAAATAAGAATAAGTATGAATACATTTTCAGAAATTCGGCACGATCGTATGAAAGATTCCATATCTAGTCCAAAACTGATTTAAGAAATAAGTTCAATTTTTTGTAAATATTATTTTTAATTTTAGACCCAATTAACTTTGATAACGCAACTGGTAACTGTCATTTCTTCGGATTTGAAAAATTATTTCTCGCTACCGATCGCAGTGTTAATCACTTGATCTTGATCTGCCCTGTGCCTACTGGGACTAGACTTCATGCGAGTAAATACGTTCCGTTGTAGAGGTTGGAGGTAATGTGGACTCTGAAAATTCTTGGACTGTGGTTGCCTGAAGATAGATGTCATAAAAATATTACATTCTTTTCATGATTAATAATACTTTGTAGGAGCCATATCGTGAAGGTGGCTCTACCTACCTCAGCAACTTCTTCACAATATTGTCTGTACAGTGTTCTTAGAGGACGTGGGAACGCCTTTAAAATATACGTTGCAAACGCGTCAAACATAGATCTATCCAGTAGTTACTTTTAATCCACAGCTGCATCGCCGTCAGTCGGATTTTCAAAATATACGCTATAGCCGGTTTCATTCTCCAGTCTGATGAACATTTGATCATAGCCTTGAACTTCGAGTCTCTTTGCGATGATATCGGCAACAATGTAAATTTCAAATGAGTCAAGGTGAACCGTCGGGACGGTTATGTACCACCTTCCTTCAACGTCAATTGGAATTTGGGTGCTATTGTCAGTATTTATCACACCGATTGCTACATAGTCGCCTCTAAATTAAAAGCATGGTGTTATAGGTTGGCATGTGCACTTAACTGATATGGAACCTTATTTCCTGATCTACCAATAAATGTAACGTTGCCAGTCATGTCAAAATCGACCTTAGTTTGACTACTCAACCAGTGGGTGTATATGGTGTTGATTTGTATTGCTTCGGAGTGGTCACGAACGTCATTGTTTCTTAGAGTAAACAGGGCAACAAAATTCAAGTTTCATAATCGACATTAAAAGATTATTACTTGCATTTGCTTTTATATTTAGTGCTTTGTCTACACGAGAGTGCAATTCAAATGCAAAGTTGTGCTTTGAACATGGAGGGTTGTGGGTCCTTGCAGTAACTGGGATGGGTCGTTCTTGCTTGCTTGAAGCCAGGAGGAATAGTTGGCCATCTTGACGATCATAAAGTTGTCCAGGAAAGTGCAGTTGGATTCACATGACGCATCGGTAAGCGAAAATAGTCCCACTACCAGAAACAGTTTCACTAAATATCTAGAGCCCATGGTGAGAATCAAGAACCAACTTGTGGCCGTAATGAGAAAAATTTACGTTTCTGAGATAATTTCAGAAAAAAAATCAAATGAGACGATACAACCAAATGCAGTCCAACCTACTATTATGGAAAATGTTGTATGGTGTGCTTGTTCATTGTTCCAGGCAATATATTCTCCAGTGAAATGAACTGAATGGTAACATGTTTGATGATGCAATAAGATAAGTAATTAGCATTTGTGAAAATTGTCACAAGGTACACTTGCCAGTCAGATTAAAAAGGTGACAGTTCTGAATGATTTTATTTTTTGCTGAGAGCACTTTTGAGTTCAATGTTGCGTTTATGAAATTGCTATACATGTCGTGTTTTTGACCAACACACATAGTTTACATGGTTATTAGTTTTTCGGATGAATTGAAAAAACAGAACTTGGTGTTAGATGTTGTGGTCCTCCGTTATTCTCCATACTTCTGTTTACCAATGGTTCTTGTGTCGTCTTGTTGACTACCCAAAATACACAATTTAAGTATATATAAATATATTATTGCAGCTCATAACAATCATGAACAATGTTTCACTCAGAACTAACCTTTCTTTTTAGCTCTCCTGAAATGCGAACGTACCGGTAATCCATTTTTTATTACCGTGTCATCCTGTGTTTCCTGCGAGCTTGAATTTGTACAAGATTTGTACCATTTGAAACGCCAACACAGAAACACCAGGAGCATCATCACCATGACGATCACTCCAACGATGGGATAAACAACGCTTACATTATACGGGCTTTTGTCGTATTTGCTACTCTCCGTGGGGGCCGACATTTCAGAATGCTCGCCGAATAATTACAAAATGTTTTTTGTGGGAAATATCTAAAGCAATATGTAATGCACTTGTCAAATGAGCTTTTCTATTCAGTACAAGAAATAGATTTGTTAACTAAACCAAAATAGTAGATATATAAATCCGTATCACTTGACACGTTGAAGGACACAAGCTCTCAAAAAATCAATACCTGAACAGCTTTCCAGCATATCGATAAGTTCTCGCGTGGTCAGTATACAAATACACGTCTATTATAATGACGGGACCAGTGTTTGATGGAGCAAACGATTATCCATAAACGCTGGTAATTATGTATGTTCCCAATCGCAACATTGGTACCTCCAAAAAATACCGAAACCAGCCTTAAACAGTTGTATATAACTTATCCGTAATCACGCTTCGCTAAAGTCTATTCCAGCGACATTGCTCAAAGATCACGTATGGCGTCGGCCTCGATGTTAATGGAGGCACCGGCATGTCCTGTGCATTCGTACCACGTAAAATACCAGCAAAGTCACTAACTCGCAAGAAAAACTACAACTGCGACACTTCCACCTAACAAATAGGTAATGGAAGTAGCACCTGACATATTTGTGTAGTGTACCATTCGAACGACATAAGGCGTTAACAGGCATTGGTGAACCGAAACGGACTGAGCGTTGTGATGTAAGATAGATTCTTACATCACGCCATGGGAACGTGGTTTTTACCAATTCCATCATTGTATATTAAGTTTCTCAACCTAACACGCTATGAAAAAAGTTTGCCGTTGTTGTCGTTTGAATGCAAATCAATAAAAATAATTTGGTAGCTATGTATTTATTTCAGAAATTCAATACGACCAAGGCTATCATTTCGATGGAATGCTGAGTGCATGTTTACATATGCATATGATTACATATGAAAGCCTTACAATCTCACCTTTCATGTTTGTGCAAATTTAGTTTTTTTTGGAAAAGTAATACATTTATTCCTTTATCAAATCACCATACAAAATGTAAACAATGTAGGATTTAGTATAAAACGAAATAGTTAAAGTTGTCTTTAAGTTTTTTTCCTTATTAAAGTGTATAATCTAAGTTATTTCGGCCACTAGCACGAAATGATGAAAAAAATTATTCACCTTCAAAACTGCGCATTCACTACTATTGGATCCAGTTTGGCTGACTGAGTGCACTTAAATTGCACCTGGAGATATTTATGTGTCCCAGCGCATGGATCTCCAAAAACTGAGTTTGAGGCAAAAAGTTCACACGCCCGCTTTCCTTGACATCTAGTACACATATTTATAATATCCTATGAAATTTTATAATTAATTATGACAAGCGTATCAAATGAAATGAAATATAGGTAAGCGCTCTTACTCTTCGTAAATAATTGTCTCTGATGACGGGTTGATGCATGTTGTCGTGTCGGGATTGTCATGAGGACAAATTACGCTCCCTGGCTGTAACCGTCCGTACAGTGCGGAAATAATTGTAATGGTATTGTTTGGTTCCAGGCAACTTAGATAAAGCCTTCCGCCTTCACAAATAGTCACCTGTTCACCACCTGCAGCGCCATCAGAGACTAAATAGTATACAAAATGCCAAAATATATTAATTTGAATGTTTTCAAATAATGATTAATATGGAGCATTGTTCTAACCAAATGATGAAATTTATTTTTACCATCTGTAACATTCTGGGTAGCCCCGAAGCAATCCGCGTCTCCATCAGGACAGTCCATTGGTAACATTTCTGTTCCATTCACCTAAGTAATCAAGAAATGTCAACATGGATATTATTTTTTTTTGTAACCAGTTTAAAAAAATCGTATTCGTATTAAGTTCCTCACTGCCAACTTACATTACCCTGATGTGTTTTATAACATGCGTTTACTGTAACACAGAACACTGATACAATTAGAACGGTGTCTGCAACGCTTACGGATGCCATGTTCAGGTTCGACAGAAATTCAAACTTGTGTCTTGCTCTCATGAAAACAGAATGATGAGTTGGTGATTAATGTCGGCTTTCTGCCTCTCGTTTTTATACGCAATCGGATGTATACGCATGGATGGATGGCAGTAAATTTCAGGCCGTAACGGTATATAGAAGCATTCATCTTCAGTTTCGTAGTAGAAGATCTCTAATCATGAAGTTCAATGGCAAGATCGTATAGGTGAATGGACGCTGCCACAGGCAACAAAGTCAGCGCTCGTTACTTGGAAACTGTTAGCTGAAAAGCTACCGTGTTACCTCATCAGTTTTAAAATGATATTTGGTTGTTATTACTCCACACGTGTACCGATACTTGTCAACATACGACGTGTGATGATTTAATAAGCATGAGCTGTGGTGGTCGAGAGCGCTTTGTGTTATATTGTTATTCATAGCTTGCAAGAAGAGGTTTAAATTTCCGAGAAGATGAGAAATCGTAATGTTTTCTCGGTATGGATATCGAATAAAAATATTATTCTGTGCAGCGTCAATGAAATAAAAACGTACAAGTATAGCTTCTTGCATTTTGGGCTGTATCAAAAACTGTTTCCATTCATGTGAATGTTGTATTTGGCCTAGCCGTGCTACAAGCAATCAATGTACATGATTTCCGTCAATTTTTGTTAAACTTCAAATCAAAAAGTTTCAGTTGGCCAAAAAATGCAGCAACGGGATATTTCCCTTTGCAACTTTATTCATTTTGCTATTACGATATCCACATACCATCTATATGTATATGTATTTTTTCAATCCAGACTGTTTTAAAAATGTAATCATGATGTGTAAATTTCATAATACCCCGAGTGAATGGATTTGTAGTATTGATGGAATCAAGGCTGTTTGTAACAATCAATAAATTCAACCGAATTCGTTGTGTAAGATACATAATCAGTATTTATTTTATTTTATTAGTTTTGAACTTATTTACAGCAAAATAAAATTAAGTGTGCCTATTTTTATATTTACGTATTTTGATTTTGATCGTTGTTAAGAATTAGATACTAACCCATCATTACTTCCCTCTCGTTAGAATGGCTTCACCTTGAGACGCTCTGTGCACTTGAATTGTACCTGTAGGTATTTATGTGTTTTAACGCATGGGTCTCCAAAGACATCGTTGGTCGCCATAATTTCACAGGAGCGGCTTCCTTGGCACCTAAGGTACATAATTATAATATCTTAGAAAATTACTGAAACATCTGCACCAACGATAAAAACAAATGTACTTCAGCCGAGCTTGCTGCTTACTCTTCGGTAACAATTTTCTCTGAAGACGGGTTGACGCAGCTTATCGTGTCTGGAGTGTCATGAGGAGAAATTGTGCTTCCAGGCTCCAGGCGTCCGTAAAGTGCAGAAATGATCGTAATGGTCTGGTTTGGATCCTCACAACGTAGGTAGAGTCTAGTTCCTTCACAAACAATTGCCTGTTCGCCACCGGAATTGCCAACTGAAAGCAAATTGCATTCAAAGTGGAATTAAAATAACATTTTTCGTCATAATAATTTGCATATAGGAGTGTGCTCAAGAAAGAATGTAAATTATTGCTACCATCTTCAATTTTCTGGGTCGGCCAGGAACATGATGCGTCCCCCCCTGGGCAGTCCAATGTCATAATTCCTGTAATGTTTATCTTCATGTTCTGGAAATGTGTACAAATTTTATATTTACAAATGTCAAATCGGTTTATATTTTAAAATTCCGATTGTAATAAGTTAGTTGATCCCCAACTTACCTGAAGGTGAAGAGGTGTACCAATTGCATTTCCAGCAACACCGAAAACTGCTAAAATGAGTACTGCGGAAGAAACGCGTAGGGTTGCCATTTTGAGGTCCAACAGAAATCCAAGTGAAATGCACTGTGCCAGAAAAATGAATCCAGTGTGATGAAGGTCGGTGTTTGGCGCTGGTTTTTATACAAAATCGGTGGTATATCACTGGATAATTTGGGAGGATACCGTCAAAACTAGCCATGGCTGCTAAATAATGAAATCCATCACCAACTTCTTCGTAAATGATCCGAAGTCGTGAAGTTCAATAGAAAGATCATACAGGTGAAAGTACTGCCAACGGCAATATAATTTCTCAATTTTGAAAAATGGCATATTGTTCTTCAGTTGAGTGTATGCGGCATTTGCCAAACTTATTTCACAATTATGCATTCTGGTGAAGGTTTAAGTTTCATGGAATAACACGACGTCTTATGTCTTCTGGATAAAATAGGCAAAAATATTGATACTGCGAAATGACAATCAATTACATATATGAATATAAAACGTATTTCATTTTTGACTATGCATTTGATCAAGCGGAGGCATACCTTTTAGCTTTCCGGTAAGGTTTCCACTTATATAACTGCCGTGAGGGGAACACGCCGGTGACTGATATTAGGCGATTTATTTTTATGCATTAGCAGCACACACTGTTTCAATTCATTAGTATGCAACTGATCACAACGAATGAATACTTTATTGTCCTGTCACCTCATTTGATTTCAAATTCGTTGCACGCACCGGCAATATCATGAACGCAATGGATTAGTATTCTTTTTATATACGTTGATTACGTGAGTAAATACCACAACGCGATGACATACTTGGTAATCTTATTAATTTAATGATTGATATGTCCTATTAATTACGTGCATCATGCAATGCTAAAAAGTTAAATAATAATAAGGCGGTGGCTGCGTCCTGGAAAATTTTACGGCTTTATTTGCAAATATTATTTTCCTTGAATGCCAACTGTGAACGTTATCATTTCGTAGATTTAATTTGATATAAATACTCTATTGAAGGCGACAATTCATGAAAGTCTTATCCTATCTACAACGCAACGACAATTAGTTTTCAATACATAACAAGCATATACTAACATACACATGGTGATTGTAATACGGTGAAATGGTATTTATGGAACCCGATTGGCGCATATTGAATGCATAGACAACAATTCCAATATTAGTACTGTGCTCATTATTCAGTGAGCTCACCCGGAATTTGTACATTTTTCGATTTTCTACATTCATTGCACGAGTCAATTGAAAGGGTTCCATGCGGACTACTGAAAAATTAAAACGGCATCAAATATTCTGTCAGTAAGATTTGTATAAAAATCAATGATAAAAGCTCTATTGATTTTAGTAAATGGCTTGCAGGATATACTAATATTTATAAATGCATTTGTCTGTTTGATATGAATTAACCAAAATTTCCTCCCAGAAACTGATTTCGCATTGGCATAGTTAGCCTTACACGACCGCTTCAGCCTCCTGTTAACACTTTCGCAAACATCGGTGTATTTTGTTACCAGCAGAAAACCAACTAGGATGCCAACTGAAGCTAACAAAGAAATAAGGACGGCGACCATGTACATGTACCAAGGCATGCTTTTGATTCCCCTAACAACTACCCAGCCTGCGAGAACAAGGCCCCAAAAGAAGGTGGCGATTCCAAACGAAAATACCTCTTCCACAATGGGGACCAAATACAGATAAATTACAAGCTGCATTTTGTAACTCATGATATTTCTGAAAACATGACGTGACCTTGCAACACGGATGCTTAAATACTGCATGCACTTGTTCAGGATGTCTATCTGAACAACGAGCAGTAACGAAAGTGAAGTAAAGAATCTGATCCCATCATACGGAGCTAGACTGAGGATTGCCCGCAAGGAAAAACAAACAATTTTCGTGTAAAACTCTGGATCTGGAAACAAGTCTGAGCAAATGAAGTAGAATGGATCGATGCCAAAAATTAGTGCAAAGGCAGTGTACGAGAGCGGTACGACAGGAGCTGATGCTGCCGCAGCGAGAACAAAAATTTCCTGATATGTCCAGGTTCGGTTTGTTTCCACAAAACCACCTGTTAAAATATTGAAACATATTTATTTCAAAATTTGAAATAAATTTATATATTGAACTCATTTGTCTTAATTTGAAATTATGTACTCTGAGGACGCATGTCCTGGTGGAACCGCAGTAGTGCGTTGATCGCTCCCAAAACGTCCTGGTTTCGATATATCAGGACCAGATACGCGAATATCAATCCCACTCCAGAGAGAATGGAAATTAATATGACGATATTAAAAAGATTGTTGGTGTTTTGTTCCTTGTACAAATATTTTGATGTGAGGACGTATGCAGATGCAAGCCATAGTAAAGTCATAAGCACTAATACAGCCTTATGAGTTGTAATAGAAGATTTGGATTGGTTGATTACAAGTTTGGTATATTCCTTGTTCCAATTCACAATTGGGGAAGGCATGTAGGAGAATCCTTTGTTTAGAATAGCAAATGCTCTTTTCTGGTTTTGCGTCAGCATTTTTGCGCTTATTCAAGATTATATCAACCGACTGAATTTGACATTGTGTTGTCTATTTGGTAGTGTTCTTTTGTGTACGTTCACGCCACAAGGGTATAATTATTCACGTATACTTCCGTGTAATCCAATTAATGATTACCTGACTACAATTGAGGAAATGTTAAAAGTTAATGTATGATTTTGTAGGATGTCGGGTGAAAGCTGCTGCAGGGAAGGAAAAATATGAACTACTGGTTTAAATTTGTATTTCGTGTTCACTCCGTAGTTTGCTGTGTACGAAGCCAGTTAACGAAAACAAATAAAAGCATTGAACTCGCTTCAAGAAAAATTAAAATATCATTTGATATTTTGTACAAGCAATACTTACACATGTATAAGAGCACGTACGCCTTACCGTCGCCTTTTTATAGAAAGTAGGTCGCCTCGTGTCTTCATCTCTTGCATACTGTATTGAAGGTGAGTACTAATATCGAGCGGTCAAAACAATATGAAATTAAATGGGGACAAGTATAGGTATATACTTAAAACAATTTATATTTATTAACGCATTTATCGAAACAGCTGCTGGACTCTGGGCCCAAATCGTGACTCAATGGTCTGATTGACGCAAGTTATAATGTATTCGCGCATAGACATGGGCAATCGCGGCCAAAAATATAATTATCTTAAAAAGTTGATTATAATAGCGCTAACTTATGTAGCTGATTTAATTATTGTAATGCAGTTGAATTACTTTAAGCATTTAAGAGGAGTATACAAAGCGCCGCTTTGCACAAGACGTACAGAAAATAACAGCTATTACATAATACTAATAATACCTGTATCAGTAAGTCTTTTAAAAATAACATTTTATTTTTAATTTGACAGAAGTATGTTTTTTAGCAAAATAAAATTATATCGGAAAACAGGATATTTTTGGAATTCCCGGCAAATATACGACGCAAAAAAGCTGTCCTATTTTGTCTGTTTGTACGTATGTTTTTGTGCATGTAACGAGAAATAAAGTCAAGGCTCCGCCTGGCTTTATGATCAGACACATAGTTAGGATAATTGACCCGAATAAGTAAAAATAAATAACTATGCTTTTAACATGGATAACGAATATTTTTACAATGTTTTTTTCCAGAATATTTTATACTCTGAGCATATTTTTGTCAAATACTTTAAAAAATAGGGCATGTAGGATATTGGTATTACTTAAGTGTTTTAATTTTACTTTATTGGGGCATCTTTAGATGATTCGAAATGAACTTTGCTCGACCGCCATATACTCTCAAATGAGATTGTTGATACGACTTAGCGTTATGTGAATAAAAAACACATTTAATATTATCTTGTGTCAAGCACAATAGGTATGTCTGAATTGGCCTGGTCTGGAATTCCATCAATGCTTTTGCGTTATTCAGGCAAACGGAAAGGAGTATGATACTACATATCAAGCCCAACTGTATTATATTTCAGCAGGAAATATAAGTTATATATGCACCATTCATGAACATTTCAAAAACGTTATGTTGCATGACAAACACGTTCACCAATTCTACAAATCATCTTGGTCCATCACATCTTAGAGCTGAGTGGAAGAGTTTAATTATTTATGCGCGTCGGTGAAAATGATAGATTGCGGTGTTTGGACTGACTACAAATATAGTCACGCCTGAACATGCCAAAAGGTCGTTGTAGCTCATATGATGTGTTTGTTTTTTGAAGCTTCCCAATGTGTATGAATACTGATAGAATCGAGGAGAGACCCACTCGTGTAATTAATTTACAACGCATAATTGTCGTGACCTATGTAGCATTTGATTGCGCGTTGGTATAATGTATTATTGTCAATATTGAGTTATCATTAACGTTATCAATTTAAGCATTAATCACACCATAAATGAATGCCAGCACGATAAAGTCGTTGTCCTCGGGCGATTATCAATATCAGTTTCAAGTTGGCAGAGCTTTGTGAGCTGTTCTCGGTAGATCACACAATTCATTACAGGAGTGTATTTCCATTTTGCGTGACTGCCATAAAGTTTAGGAAATGGTGAGAAAGTTGATCATTTTTATTTGCAAATACCTATTGCCATTTTTCATTGAATTAAATCTACTCATTATTAAATACGTAGGTTGAGCTGGAAGTGCACTGTCTAGTTTGCGGAAGACTTCATCTTGTCAGTCTTACAGCCAGGAATGAAGAAGGATTGCCATTCCGAAAAATTATTGCAAAATCCTTAGCAGGTTTCGTAGCCGCAGGTGTGGGCGTTCCTAAAGCAGCAACGTTAGGACTAAATGCAGTTAGATTCACGAGGGACGGCGTTGGCAAGGGAACTTGGGCTGCACGTTATCAGTCGTCCGTTGGAAATATTCAGACGGGATCGTACTTTTCATCTATGCAGTCATGTGGAGCACAAGGAGGCTTTCCTGCATTTGGAGGACTGGGCATGGATAGCGCGGTTCTAACTGGTTCCCTTATTGCTGCATCTGCGGTTCATAGTTACTACCAAAACAAGAGAAAGAAAGAAGAAAAAGAAGACGACGATGGAATAACAAACGAATGCCTTACATGTACAGAATGCTGGCTGAACTACAGACAGGTATTGCAATTTTGGATGCTGTTAGTTGGTAGAGATATTAAATTAGATTTCATAACATAACTTTTGATATGACTTCCTCTGTTCCAAAGACAATTATAGAACATTTGATGCGCGAGCCAGTGTATGACGAAAACGCTGAAGATGACGACGTGGAAGATGAGGAACAGCGAAATAATTTGCTGCCATTTGCCTCCGCCGTTTTTCCCGGATTTCAGTTTACATGAGTTGGACGGCCGGCCGCTTTGCATGACATGCAGGGCTTTGCTGCAGCGAATTATTGACAACAATATTTCAAAACTTGATTCCTGTAATAATGAAGGAATCCGTGAAGGCATAACCTCGGTTAGTAGCAATTATTTGAAATCATAATTATATTCATTGACTTAGCCTTCCAGCTTGGAATACTGTTCCTACGTTCAGAACTGTTTCGGCGTACATACAAACTGACGGTGCATATAAATATTGATTTCAGGAACCTTCCGTTAAGCAAGGTGACGGGGAAGGTAAAGAAGAAATTTCTGTTGATTTACCTCCTCCCATCGGAGTTACAGGAAACGGGTCAAATGTTTTAGACGTCGCTGCTTCATCAACTATACACGCAATTGGAACAGCCGCTGCTGTTGGTCTGACAAACCTAAGGAGTAGGCTTTTTCATCGCAGTAGCACTGAAAGAGAAAACAATCTTCAAGAGCATGTGTATGAAAAGCAGGACGAGTAACCTGATTGTTGATCCCACGAGAAATTTTCTCCTGCAAATGAAATTAGCGATTAACTATTGATGTGTAAAATTACATTTGCAATACGTGGAAAATGCCGATGAAAATGCAGGAAAAGTTGTAATCTATATTTAGTTATTGGCTTACATCATCTGAAAGATTGTGGTATAATTATGTAGGCATTCATACAGTTAAGTTAATTCAAATGCTCATGGTTAACCACTCAATTTCGTCATAACCAAAACGCGAATCAATTTTTGTTAAATAAAAACAGCGAGCCGGTAACATAAAACCAAGTGTTCAATCATGCGAGTAGATTGAACATTATGACCACAGTCAATGACGTAAGTAAGCTAGATAAGCCATTTCCAAGAACCATACATCCGCTTGTGAAGCGCACTACAGAAAATGAACTATGGCTTTGTAAATACGGTATTCGGACGCTACATGAAAAACATTTACCTAACCCGGATCCTACTTCAACTTCTCTACCTCAAAAAAGACTCTACTTCAACCCAGACTCTAGTTCAACCTGGACCCTAGTTCAACACGAAAATTTGTACAAATACACTCCATTTCAAATTTTGAGTTTTACTACGACTATACAGAAACACATCTTGTTCTTGGATTAAAGTTTCACAATGAGCTTCAAACAAAGATATAGGTGTATCCCCACATTGATAAATTGGGAAAATTCAGGAAATATCTATTAGGTTTGGACTTGGAGCTTACAGTATTTACTCACCGTTTCAAATGGAAGTCGTCGTTCATTTCATTAATATTTATTTCAATTCATAAGACAGTTGATCTTCCGGCGGTGCTTGTGTTAAATATATGTCAATATGTGAGTTCAGGAGAAGCTTCATTATAGACCTTCACCGAAGAACAAATGGCATTTTTCATGGATATTTCAATGGTGATGACACCGACAGTTAAATGTATCTAGTATCGCCCTGAACTTCAAATTTTGATTCGCACATCATCACATTAGAGGTCGCGAATTTCGCATATTCACATCACTAACTAGGTACACTTTTGAAGTGTAAGTCGAGTTGACGAAAACCAAATATTGGATTTAGGGCAACTTCAGACGTTGAATCCGAATAAGAAATCCGTTTGTTGTAAAGCTCACCTCTGATACAAGACTATGCCTGTCCGTCTGTACATCAGAAATTGAAACATGTGTTTTTGAACTAAATTATATCAGGTTCAACTAAATCGGATGCGTAGAATCCAAAAAGGATGATCATTTTTGTCCATAGCGAATACTTTAAAAGTTAGCTGCTCTAACTTTTTAAATACATACTTCATGTAAAATCGGGTTCAATATTTGAAATCTACGCCTAAAATATGATATTTTCGCATGTATACTTCAACCAGAATCATAACTTTTAGTGTCACTTATTTTGAAGCGCTACTTTTCTACATCAGTTTTACAGCAAATAATGTACATATTCGAATTCTCCGTATAAAATTTGGTTACAATGCACACTTTGTTTTGCTGAACTCGTCTTACACTTCAAAAGTGTACCTAGTAAGATTGATTTTGGACGAAAATAAGAATACGTGATAATTCGATGTAGATAATTATATTTGGGAAACTGCAGTATAACAAAACTAGTTTTAAACAAAAAAAATTGGAGCAAAAATATGGTTGTACAAAAGTCCAGGTTGAACTAAAATCGATTTGAGGTAAAATCTTTTTGAAAATTTTGAATTGTAGTAAAATGTCATTGGAAGTAAAGAATTGGAAGTAGCATCCTAGGGTCGTAACTACGACGGTAATGGTAAAAAATGGTGACATAATATGATATGCAGTGTAACACGCAAACATAAAAATTCAAGACGTTTGTGTCTCAGACTTCTCTTGTGATTGATCCCAGCTGTTGTTGTTATAAAATAAATTCACACAACTTTGGTGGCAAATCCAATGGTGGATCAACGCTTGATTATTATTTATTATATTCAACAAGAGTATACCTAATCTCGTAACTGCGTAGTATTTTCATACTAGCAAAACTCGTACATCATTCATTGAATACATATACTTTTTGTGGTTCCGTGATTTCGGATCACTACAATCATTTTGGGAGGTATGCATGCAAAATATTTTTTAACATTAATCCTTCATTTCTGCATTTCCAGATAATGTTATGTTATCAGCAGTTTATTGACTTGATAATAATTTGGAACTGATAACGTACGTTGTGCCTTTAGGCATGCCGACGTGTTTTATCAAACACTTGGACAAGCATTGGCTGCAGAGCAGGAACAAACAAAGTGAATAAAAATTAGATTGTAAGCATTCCATGCACGGTTCGGTATATTCCTACAATATAATACAAACATAATGCTATAGAACTGCCTGGTTTATCTGAATTGCGTTTTAACATGACCGTATCTTCAGTTGAATAAATTTGATATACCATTTCCCCTACGCAACGAAATAGCAGAATATATCAGAAAAGCTGATTTCCAGTGACTACGTAGCTTTTTGCACGGTGAGAAACAGTAATGGTTTCACAAATTCACACGAATACATAAACGTGAAAGAGAAGTGAATATTGTGTGAAATTACAACATATTTTGGATACTTCTTTTAGTCCGTCATCATTCTTTCTTTTCGCTGTAACAACAATGGAGACGTGGCAAATTGAATATATTACCAGAAACCTGGTAAAATTGCAGACAATGACCGACTGTAATGCCATGCTTATTGCAAATCTAATTTCGGAAAATGTTGTGAGCCAGCAGGATGCTGACGCTTTGGTAAGCAAAATTATATTAGCTTTTATTAAAGCTGGTTATGTGTAACGCACATATATGATGTGAAGAGATAATCCGAATTAAATAAGAAAATGCTGATTTTTTTGCAGAATACACAAAGGGCGACGGCAGGAAAGATTGCGCAATTAGCACTGCTCTATGACATTCTACAAACCAGATTAAATGGATATGAAGCCATCACGAAAGCATTATATGAAATGAAGCAAAGCGGAGCGTTCAAAATATTACTGAATGGGTTCCGAGAAGCTGGAGTAATGAAGCCATTAACACTTTGTGGCATTAACATAGATCACAACGCTGTATTTGGTTCGGAGGTTCGTTTCCAGGGCTCACCATGTAAGTTCCAGGACATTCTCCCTATCATGAAGCCTGACGATATCCGGGACGTATTGGAAAGTGCAAAGGCGGAATACGAGTACGCGGAAATTTTCATTACAAAGGAAAAGGAATTTGTTCTCATGGAGCCGTCAATACCACCTGAGCCACAACTTTACATTTCAAGATACATCTCAAATAGGCTGAAGCTGAATCCTAAAATATTTAGTGTGGACATTCCGGATGTATTCGTCTTCAAAGGCATTGACCGAGTGGCGCTAAGTCAGTTAGCTCGACCAAACACAACGTCACGGTCTACAAGCCAATTATTTACATTGACTTCAAGGTTCATCCTGTTGGAGAGTGACGAGGACTGGAACGAAATTGAAATCCTTGCCAACCGGAAGAACTGCCCGGCCAACTTGATCAAGGTTGAATGTCATGAGGACGAGGATGGAATGGAGTCAATGCCTAAGCTGACTTTCATTCTTGAGAGAACGACTGGACAATCGAAAGTGATATGGCAGTTTGTGGAGAAGGAAGGGAAGAAACAGGCACCATACATATCAGAGGACGACTTCGTCAAGTTGCTGGCAGCCGGAAATGGCTCTGCTCGAGGCTACTGCTTTTGCGATACGCCAGGAATGGGCAAGTCTTGGCTTCTTGCTAGTCTCGCTAGAAAAATTAGGGTTCTCAATCCGGAGAAAATGATAGTGTATGTTCCACTCCGCCGCTTTGTTGAAACCATGCGAAACAAACATTTGATAAGTGACATCATCCCATCCCATCAGGTTTCCCTTGAACTTGCGCTGGAACACGTTTCTCCTTCATCTCTGTCACGAGCGATTTTGCTGAAAGCCATTAACAAGAAGCTAATTAACTTGGAACTGTTTCTCGATGGACTCGATGAGATAGTAGCTGATGACCTTGACAGGACCAAACGCTTTCTGAAATCGATTTTGAGCGATGCCGCTGGGAACATACGCATGTTTGTAACGTCAAGACCACAGCTTGAAAGCACTCTGGGGGCGATAGCATACGACATGCTGCCATTCACTGAAATCAATCAATTGAACTATCTTGTTGGCACGTGGATAACAAACAATCCGAACTGTAACAAAAACAGACTGGAGCAATTTGCCTCGTCCTGTCTGAAAAATTTGAAGGACGCAATTTCGCCAAAGGAACAAGACATAATGGGCATACCTCTCCAGTGTTATCTCCTGGCTCATGTCTGTGAAAGAGAGGCAATGTTGCACTCTGATCCCAAAAGAAAACTTAACTGCTTACCTCCGAGGCCACAGTCGATACACGAAATGTACGACATGTTTATTAAAATGCGTTTCGGTTTGGCAAAAGAAAACATTGATGTCCTGAAATCAATGAAATCTTATCATGTGTGGAAAGCTCTGGAGCTACTTTATCCTGAACTAGCTGACATGTATGCCAGAAGCAGAGCATTAAACCAGTTGGAGTCTGGTAGCATTCACTTTTCCTTCGGATTACTTCAATCCACTGGATATGGCGACAAAGTGTCAACAGAATTCCTTCATCGTACAGTTGCCGAGTTCCTTGTAGCGGAGTATTTTGCTGATGTTATATTGAACCAGCAAAACGGTGACGATGATGCGGAACACGTGGAGATGAACAGATGTGCGCTTGGATACATTGGCAAAAGTGTACTCACTGTGAAAACTGGAATGTGGTCTTATTATGAAGTGGACGATCATGACAGTTTCTATGCTTCCAGCTTTTGCTATGCACCTGTCGTCCTGTTCCTGAACGAGGAACTCTCGCAAAACACTGATAGATATCATGTTGCCCCAGACTTGTTCCTTCAATCGGTTACGCCAAGAATATTTTACCACATACTCCACGGGACCATCTCCCAAAGTTTTGAGCACCTGTTTCGCTATCTAAAGGATACAATTACCAAATTGCCGGAGGTGAAGCTAAGGCCATACAAGGAGTACATATTGAACAAAAATGTTCAACTACATTACTATGAGGTAGGATTTGTGAATCGCGCATGGGTTTTACTATGCCTAGCCTCACAATTATCTACTCCACTTGTTCTGAACGAATGTCATCGTCTCCTTCGGGATACGTTCCACTACGATGTCAGTCATTTTTGTGAAGAAATTCCAAAAACTATCCAAACGCCGCTCCACCTGGCCATAAAACGCATCGATTTCGACATGGTGGAATGTACCGTCGATAAATTCCCTCTGTTTGATCGGAAGTTAATCTTTACCTGCATTGAAAATAGTTACGACGACCCACCTGAGCTTGTGGCCAAGAAACTTGAAATTTGTGAACTTCTATTGACCAGAAACAAGTATATCCTGAATGAAGCGCGATTTGACGGACAACTTGATTGTTCCGGACCGCTGGTTGCTGAAAAACTAAATTTGGAAATCATCAAGTATCTCGTTAAAGAAGGCTCAAATGTATTTGCTGTAAGAGTTCTGAGAAAAACCGTTGTCCATTGTGCTGCTGAGTACATGTCGTCCGCTGACTTTGCCGAGCTCTGCCGATATCAAATTGACGATCATGGAGCCATAGATCTCTTTAGATCGTCACCGATCAATCGATGGAGGAGTCCATTGCATTACATGGTGTTCAAGCAGAAGGAAATTTCAAACTTCATCGCCAAGGTTTTAAGTATACCAGGAGTAAGCATTTCGGATGTCGAGGAGGTATCTGGTGACAATTTAATTTTGTCGTCAGTTCGAGGAAACAGCAGCATATCAGCAATAAAAGAACCTGTTCAGCTCGGAGTGGACTTCAAATACTCCAACTGGCTCGGGGAGAATGGACTCCATCTTGCTGCAGTAACTGCAAATCTGGAGACTTTGGAGTACTTCGTTTCAATGGGGTTATCCTTATCTAGTTGTGACAATGAAGGTAAAACTCCGCTCCTAAATGCGACTTGGAATTTGGAGACGTGGACATATCTAATAAATAAGGGAGCAAATATTCTGGACCAAGATGCAAATGGCAACAACGTGGCTCATATTGACGGAGCTTGTTACGGATCAAGACATGCTTTTCATGAAATGGTTATCTTCCTGTTAGCGCAAGATCCAACTGGACAAGTATTTAAAATGCAAAATAACGACGGTGTGAATCCTATTCAATTGACACTGGAAAAAGGATCATTTGACACCAGGTTGGATACAATGAAAACCATATTGAGTGTTCCGGAAATGGAAATAGAGCAGGTGGACCATGACGGAAACAATTTGTTTTTACTGGCCGTAAAAGGAATGAAGAAAACAAGCTTTCTTAAATTTCTAATTTCTAACGGTGCAAACTGCAGACGACGAAACAAGGTTGGTCGTAATGCCATGGAGTTGGCAATTCAAACAAATGTCCCATCATATATCCGCAAAATAATCTCATTATGCATACCTTGCGATTACGTCGACGTGACGTCTTCGTTTAATTATATTCGCTCCCTCTTCAAATATGGCCTGTCGGATTGCAGTGTAAATTTTATCCCGCTTTTGGAAATACTTTTAATTCTTATCCAGAATTTCAACAGTTGGTTAAGCTAAGTTTCCTATGCGCTTGCAGTTACAGTTTGAATTCATTCTCGGTAAATATTATGGTATAACAATACGTATCTTTTCCAGTGAACAGAAGGATCACTCGGATAATCAAATATGTGACGGCACGGTTGATGAATTGCATAACGTACATGAACCGTCGCAGGCAGCAAGTGGGATTGATCCAGCTGAATTTATTGCAACATATTGGTCTGAGCTGATGGAAGAACCGGTTTTTCAGGAGTGCCTTGAAGGTGCGTTGAAGGATCGCGATGCAGTACATGTGTGGAATCTGGGGAATGAAGGCAGCCGAACTTTATTAATTGGGGACATTGATGAGGATTATGACGATCTCATTTATACCGATGAAATATCCACCGTAAGCGGACTGGAGCTAATTGAAACTCTTAGAGCGTTTGGGGTCGACATTACAGTTTTGGATTCTGTTGGAACATCATTTTTGCGCCGTATAGCAGATTGCTTTAGTGGAGAGGAGTACAATACGTTTGTCACATTTCTCAGTGAGAATGGGATATAAAACAGATGCCCATCGTTTCCAAACAGAGTTAGGACATCAGTGGGGCAAACATGCTGAAACGTGTAGTCAAGTAAGAACGTCTAGACATAACTTTTTCCACTGCCTCACAAAATAACTGAGTTCATTGGAAGGTGTCAGTAAGTCAATAATACACATATGTGTCCACCTATATCATATTTGCTACACCATTACCTTGTTTTGTAGCCTTTTCGTAGTTTGAATCGTAAAATGCTACTGGTTGACCCAGAAACAACATGTTCAATGTCTACTTACTCGTTTGGTTGGCTTGAAATGATACTAAATATATGCAAATTATGATGTTGGTAATGGACCAACATTTTCTTTTCTCAACACAGTGTCATGGATTTCACATTAACCTTTATCTTTATTTAAAGCTTTGTACAAATTACTCTATCTTCAGCAAATTAAAATACATCATTGTTAATAACTAGTACACACCCATTCAAAACGATAAATGTTAATAATTGCCTATGAAATGACGAAACGTGCGTACCGATAGCAACATTATTTTGCACCTGTGTTGATAGATACTTGTGTCAATATGTTCAAAATATAATAGCAGCCCAAATTGTTCTACATTAGTCAACTTTAGGCATTCTGTAACCGGGATAAATGCCCATTTTACACTGCAAGCTGCTGGCAGATGGTTTTATATAAGGCAGCCTACTGTGTTATACGCGCTTTTATTACAAGTTGTAATTTACAACAGTAAAATTCGTGGTGCATAATTGATATATTAAAGTTATATACCCTTAATAATATGGCTACTTTTATTGAACAAAATGCGTTGCTCATATATGACATATTAGAAGCTGACAATCCATCGCAATATAAAACTTCAGCAGAAAGTTTGACGTATAAAAATCCTTAGCCGATAAAATTTGTGTTCTGTTGAATGCACAATTGGACGTATTGTAACGTATGATTTCCAATGCGTTATGTTCCACATACGAGCCATTACGTTACCCATGTCTCTACTTCCATTAGCTAACAGGCAGGCACACATTTCAGCAGCCAAAATACTGAAACTTACTATTGCCAAGGAAAAATTAAACGCAAGGATTCCTAAATATCCCGACAGCCCAATTCCACTTCCGGCTTGTACAAGAGGTTTCAAATTTATTTCCTCTCCGCTTACATTGTTTTTTCGCATCGACGCCGCTTCACTCCACTCATCCCATTTGATCTCCAATCCACTTTCCACTATTCTGGAATAAGTCTGTTGAATCCAGTACCGATTTATGGTTCTCACTAGAACATATATCCAGCTGGCCTGCATGGGATCTGGCAATATGAAGCATTTAACATATTTGTGGCGCAAATTTTCGTTGATGAACTTTTGCATATGAAGCATCTTTCCTGGCGCTGTATACGCCAGAGCAATTTCAGCCCGCCCTTTCAGCAAATGCATTGAGGTCGTGTTTACAGTAATATCCTCACCAACAGTGTCATAAAAGCTTCTCCCAGATAAGTTGGGAATATCCTTTCTTCCGAACAATGTCGGAAATTGTTCTTTCGGAGATGGCTCAAACTGGCCGTTAAAAAGGATCGAATAGTGATTCAGAAGAAAATCCTGCATTGTGCTGTATGGTCTCGGAGGAACATTTACGGTTAAGGTGCTCACGATGCCGTTTCCATAAAAGTTGCAAATGAAGACGCCAAAGAATTGAATTATAATGCACATTTTCAACCTTTCCAGATAACTTGGTGCCGAATTGCCAATAAACATTCCAAATGCGTCCAAAAATTTCTGAAAATCGACGACGGTCTTGGTTCGTCCTTGATTGGCAATTCGTGACACCAGAACGATAAACAAGAAAACAATGATTAGCCACAGTCGAGTGGAAAATGACTCCATCCACACGTTGACATCAATTATTCTTTCGAACTCGGCATAGTTTTGACAGTATATGAGCTCGAAAACATGAACGACTGATGCGCGATACGAAGTCAACGCTTCGTATGCTGCAAATAACGTGAGAGTTATTGGGATTGCGTTGGCCTTGGACTCAAACAAGATGTACTGTGCTTCGTCCCAATTACCGGGGGCAGACTGAAACTCTGCGCCAATCGATTTGATTTTTGCAGAAATGTTATGTACTACCGCAACCTGAATAGCATTCATTATTCCACGGCTGCAGTACATAACGCTTTTGTTGAAGTAGAACTTACTGCATGCTGTACGGTCCCGTCCATAGTATGCGTTTTTAATGTACCGTTCGTACGAAAATCTAACGATAAGTTCCATAGGTCTCTGGTTTGCTAACCGGAACAATGTTTTATGCAGAGCGCTAGGGTTAAGCATCCGCTTAAACATTAGATGATCCAGCTTTCCAGACATTTGCGTTTCGTTACAGTAAAAATTACAAGCAACAAAATATTTATGATTTGGTTTAGTTTTGGTATTATGAATTAGAAGAATCAGCTTCGAAGCAGGTGAGTACGTCAGCTCAGGCGGAAGCGAAGATTCGAAACTGTTATTAGTATAAAATTCTTTATGAATGGCGTATCTCTTGTAAGCCCTTGTGTAGATAAACAAGGTTGTTACAACTTTGGAGAAGTATCTAAATACCCCAAGCGCCTGCTTGTTGTTAATGTCGCTTAGTTGTGACACAATTAAATGATATGGCTGTGTGTGTTTGTAGGGAAACCGAGGTAGAACCCTTCGATTATATCGGTCCAGTAACACACATCGCACTTTATCAGCTACAAACACAAATTCGGGATTTGTGTAATTGTGAATTACTATTTCATGTCGTTCGAAATTTAAGTTCATCTCAGCAAACAGCGGCCGTAGGACCCTCAATGTCACACTTGTTTTTTTGATCAGCTTTAACGATGCAGATTCCATGTTTTGAGACCAGCAGAGGAGGGTGAATATAGTCCCCATAATAATATAATTGCTTTCCATTCTACAAGGCATCTAATTGCAACGATAGATTAAAATGACTTTTAATCACATAGCTCTATAGTAATATAGCAGAAATACCCTGATTAGTAACACAATGTTGTCCTAGTTTGTTATAAGTTTGGAATAAATTGTCTTAGCAGATCGACAGTTAAGCACATTTTGTTCTTAAACATCAGAATCTGGGATGCTTAGAAACTACGTTTATTAATTTGTGTGACAACAGGAGCATCACAAAGTGTATAAACGCTTGGTTGCAATGCATGCTCGATATATGAAGCAGGAGATTGGTATATGGCTGCTACCATCAGGGTAGCATGAATCAATTAACCTACCTAAGCACATTACTTATCAAAAGCCATTAGTTGTATAAATTCGATCTATTCCACAAAACTAAGTTACTTATAAGAGGTTATCACTGTGCCGGGAAGGGCTGTTCAAAATATGTCAATACTTTATCGTAGGCAATTATATATCATATTCGTAGGAAAGTCTCCCAAAAAGTAATTATCTCACAAAAAGTAATTATCTCTCAAAAAGTAATTATCTCTCAAAAAGTAATTATCTCTCAAAAAGTAATTATCTCACAAAAAGTAATTATCTCACAAAAAGTAATTATCTCACAAAAAGTAATTATCTCTCAAAATGTAATTATCTCACAAAAAGTAATTATCTCACAAAAAGTAATTATCTCTCAAAAAGTAATTATCTCACAAAAAGTAATTATCTCACAAAAAGTAATTATCTCTCAAAAAGTAATTATCTCACAAAAAGTAATTATCTCACAAAAAGTAATTATCTCACAAAAAGTAATTATCTCACAAAAAGTAATTATCTCACAAAAAGTAATTATCTCACAAAAAGTAATTATCTCACAAAAAGTAATTATCTCACAAAAAGTAATTATCTCACAAAAAGTAATTATCTCACAAAAAGTAATTATCTCGCAAAAAGTAATTATCTCTCAAAAAGTAATTATCTCACAAAAAGTAATTATCCCTCAAAAAGTAATTATCTCACAAAAAGTAATTATCTCACAAAAAGTAATTATCTCACAAAAAGTAATTATCTCACAAAAAGTAATTATCTCACAAAAAGTAATTATCTCACAAAAAGTAATTATCTCCCAAAAAGTAATTATCTCTCAAAAAGTAATTATCTCTCAAAAAGTAATTATCTCACAAAAAGTAATTATCTCACAAAAAGTAATTATCTCACAAAAAGTAATTATCTCTCAAAAAGTAATTATCTCACAAAAGGTAATTATCTCACAAAAAGTAATTATCTCACAAAAAGTAATTATCTCACAAAAAGTAATTATCTGGCAAAAAGTAATTATCTCTCAAAAAGTAATTATCTCACAAAAAGTAATTATCTCACAAAAAGTAATTATCTCACAAAAAGTAATTATCTCACAAAAAGTAATTATCTCACAAAAAGTAATTATCTCTCAAAAAGTAATTATCTCACAAAAAGTAATTATCTCACAAAAAGTAATTATCTCACAAAAAGTAATTATCTCACAAAAAGTAATTATCTCTCAAAAAGTAATTATCTCACAAAAAGTAATTATCTCACAAAAAGTAATTATCTCACAAAAAGTAATTATCTCACAAAAAGTAATTATCTCACAAAAAGTAATTATCTTGCAAAAAGTAATTATCTCACAAAAAGTAATTATCTCACAAAAAGTAATTATCTCTCAAAAAGTAATTATCTCACAAAAAGTAATTATCTCACAAAAAGTAATTATCTCACAAAAAGTAATTATCTCACAAAAGGTAATTATCTCACAAAAGGTAATTATCTCACAAAAAGTAATTATCTCACAAAAAGTAATTATCTCACAAAAAGTAATTATCTGGCAAAAAGTAATTATCTCTCAAAAAGTAATTATCTCACAAAAAGTAATTATCTCACAAAAAGTAATTATCTCACAAAAAGTAATTATCTCACAAAAAGTAATTATCTCACAAAAAGTAATTATCTCTCAAAAAGTAATTATCTCACAAAAAGTAATTATCTCACAAAAAGTAATTATCTCACAAAAAGTAATTATCTCACAAAAAGTAATTATCTCTCAAAAAGTAATTATCTCACAAAAAGTAATTATCTCACAAAAAGTAATTATCTCACAAAAAGTAATTATCTCACAAAAAGTAATTATCTCACAAAAAGTAATTATCTTGCAAAAAGTAATTATCTCACAAAAAGTAATTATCTCACAAAAAGTAATTATCTCTCAAAAAGTAATTATCTCACAAAAAGTAATTATCTCACAAAAAGTAATTATCTCACAAAAAGTAATTATCTCACAAAAGGTAATTATCTCACAAAAGGTAATTATCTCACAAAAAGTAATTATCTCACAAAAAGTAATTATCTCACAAAAAGTAATTATCTGGCAAAAAGTAATTATCTCTCAAAAAGTAATTATCTCACAAAAAGTAATTATCTCACAAAAAGTAATTATCTCACAAAAAGTAATTATCTCACAAAAAGTAATTATCTCACAAAAAGTAATTATCTCTCAAAAAGTAATTATCTCACAAAAAGTAATTATCTCACAAAAAGTAATTATCTCACAAAAAGTAATTATCTCTCAAAAAGTAATTATCTCACAAAAAGTAATTATCTCACAAAAAGTAATTATCTCACAAAAAGTAATTATCTCACAAAAAGTAATTATCTCACAAAAAGTAATTATCTCTCAAAAAGTAATTATCTCACAAAAAGTAATTATCTCACAAAAAGTAATTATCTCACAAAAAGTAATTATCTCACAAAAAGTAATTATCTCTCAAAAAGTAATTATCTCACAAAAAGTAATTATCTCACAAAAAGTAATTATCTCACAAAAAGTAATTATCTCACAAAAAGTAATTATCTCACAAAAAGTAATTATCTTGCAAAAAGTAATTATCTCACAAAAAGTAATTATCCCTCAAAAAGTAATTATCTCACAAAAAGTAATTATCTCACAAAAAGTAATTATCTCACAAAAAGTAATTATCTCACAAAAAGTAATTATCTCACAAAAAGTAATTATCTCTCAAAAAGTAATTATCTCACAAAAAGTAATTATCTCACAAAAAGTAATTATCTCTCAAAAAGTATCTCACAAAAAGTAATTATCTCACAAAAAGTAATTATCTCTCAAAAAGTAATTATCTCACAAAAAGTAATTATCTCACAAAAAGTAATTATCTCTCAAAAAGTAATTATCTCTCAAAAAGTAATTATCTCTCAAAAAGTAATTATCTCACAAAAAGTAATTATCTCACAAAAAGTAATTATCTCACAAAAAGTAATTATCTCTCAAAATGTAATTATCTCACAAAAAGTAATTATCTCACAAAAAGTAATTATCTCTCAAAAAGTAATTATCTCACAAAAAGTAATTATCTCACAAAAAGTAATTATCTCTCAAAAAGTAATTATCTCACAAAAAGTAATTATCTCACAAAAAGTAATTATCTCTCAAAAAGTAATTATCTCACAAAAAGTAATTATCTCACAAAAAGTAATTATCTCACAAAAAGTAATTATCTCACAAAAAGTAATTATCTCACAAAAAGTAATTATCTCACAAAAAGTAATTATCTCACAAAAAGTAATTATCTCTCAAAAAGTAATTATCTCACAAAAAGTAATTATCTCACAGAAAGTAATTATCTCACAAAAAGTAATTATCTCTCAAAAAGTATCTCACAAAAAGTAATTATCTCACAAAAAGTAATTATCTCTCAAAAAGTAATTATCTCACAAAAAGTAATTATCTCACAAAAAGTTAATATTCCAGAAAAAGTAATAACTGTGCCAAAATTGATTTTCCTATTCCCATCAGAGTTTCAGAAATCAGTTACAATTAAAATAAAATGTGATAAAATATTTTAAGAAAATCAAATTAATCGTGATGCGCCATGTTTTATTTAAGGGGTTATTGTCTAGAGAATGTATCTGAAAACCATCTCACTTTCTAAATAGTAAAGTCACAGAGAGTTTGGAACGCACGAGTTTTCTGGGAACTTGACGGCACGCAATCTTTAGACGATTGATCCTATGCTTAATTATTAGATCCATTTCATTTAATGCAATGTATAACTTCCAGCACATTGTTTCTAATGCACGACGCATCAACTTGTATATGCTTTCTTCTCTTTCAACTAGAAACGACGTGACCAATTCTACAGCCAAAATGATGCAGCTGATAGTTGAGACACAAATATTGAATGTGATAATACCCAGATATCCGGACAATCCAATTCCACTACCTGGTTCAACACTTGACACCAATATGTTTTCTTGACCGACCACACCGTTGAACCGCATTGCTGCCGCTTCACTCCATTCATCCCACCTGATCTCCAAGCCGGTTTCAATTATTCGCGAATACGTCTGGTGAATCCAGTAACGGTTTACAGTCCTCACAAAAACGTACACCCATGTAGCCTCTATTGGATCTGGCAGAATAAAACATTTAACGTCTGTGCGGCTCAAATTGACATGTATATATTTTTGCATTGTTAGCATGTTGTTGGGAGCAGTGTACTCAAGCGAGAAATCCGCTCGTCGTTTGAGTAAATGAAACGAAGTTGTTATTCCATTATCAAACTCGTCCCGAGTATCATAGAAGCACTTACTTGACAAACTCGGGACGTCCTTTCTTTTAAACAACGAGTCGAATTGCTTCTTTGGGTTTCGTTGATGCGTGCCGTCAAACAGAATCCGGTAGCCGGATTGGAGTAAGTCTTCCACTGATTGAAGCGGCGTCGGGGGAACGTACGCGGTTAATGTACTAACGATACCGTTTCCGTAAAAATTACAAATAAATCTGCCATAAAATTGAATCAGAATGCACATTCGCAATCGCTCAAAGTAACGGGGTGGTGAGTTGCCAACGCATACTCCAAATGCGTCCAGCAATTTTTGAAAATCAGTGACTTTCACGTTTCGCGTAAATCTTGAAACCAAAATGCAAAACGCGGCTATAATGATAATCCATAATCGATTAGAAAATGACTCCATCCAAACGTTTATGTCAATAATTCTTTCTAATTCGACATGGGTTTTGCAGTATATTAATTGCATGCGATGGATATCTAAAGGGGTGTATGCAGTGACGCCGTCATATACAAAGTGTAATGTATGATGTTTCTGAACTGCGTTGTTCATTCCAAACATTATGGATTGTCCGGTGTTTGTCTTTGTAAATGAATCATGCCAAGCACTAATAGACAATATGATTGCTGACATGTTATGAACGGCCGATATTAGAATCGCTGTCATAATTCCTCGATTGCAGTATCTCACTAGTTGATCGAAATAAAATCTGGCGCATGCCTCACGATCCCTTCCGTAAAGCGATTCTCGAATGTACTCCTCATAAGTAAATCTAACGCCAAGGTCGATTTCTCGTTTGTTGGTTAATCTGAACAATTTCCTGTGAAGGCCTACTGGATTGAGCAAACGTTTGAAAAGCTGACGGTCAACATATCCAGCCATATATTGTGGGATGCAGTAAAGGTTGCACATAAAAAAGTATCTATGAAGTGGCATAGTTTTCGTTGTATTAACTATAAGAATCAATTTTAAAGCTGGTGCGCTACGTAGTGCATCCAGAAAATGCCACTCGAATAGGTTTTCCCAGAAATATATTCTTGGGTATACCTTCAGCGGATACGTATACAGGAAGACTGTGGAGACATGTCTTGAGAAATAATGGAACATTCGACTTGCCTTTGTGTTGTTCATATTTCCAAATTCCGACACAATGAAATTATGCGGTTGTATGTATTTGTGAGGAAAGCGACGGAGTACCGTAACATTGTACTGATAAAACACCATGCACCGTATTTTATCAGGAACAAATACAAAGTATTGATACGTGAAATTGTGAAAGATTATTTCATGCTGTTCAGAATTTAAATTCATGTCACCAAAAAGTGGTGTTAGTAACTTTTTCGCTTTACTCGTTCTCATCCGGAGTTTTGACTCAGTAAACAGGACAAGGTGAGTCGTACATAACATAGTCAGTATACTTCTGATCAAAAGACAGTTGTACGCCATGCTGAGGCTGGTTGGGGAAATGATTTACCCCGTTTGTCAAATCACGCTGAGGAAAGCTGAGAATGAGTGACGTGAAACCAAAATATTCAGTTTTTCTCGACTATTATCGGTATTTACGAGCTCAAATATAATATTGTATTTTCATAAGATACTGCACCCTCTTTTCTGAATTGTTTTATATTATATTGTCACAAATTTTATGAAACCTTGATACATTTACATATCAGCCTGTACACAACTACGATCCATAAGCTAACGTGAGCAATATTAGTTGAAATATATCGTAAAAATTTTTTGATTCACAGTTTTAGTAGGCTCACTTTTAGCTGCCAATTAGCTAAACTGTAAGCTACATTTACTTATGAAGTAACCATCGACGAATGGCAATGTTTCCTGTTTCAGATTAGCTGTACGGTTTCCAAAAACTTGAACGCAACTGAGAACGTTCTGGACCATATCAAGTACAATCGAGTGTGGCGTGTCTGAACTTGTGAACAGTCGTGCCGAATACTATTGAGCTCAACTAATTTGCTTTCATTTAATCATTACCATTATGTAGCAAATTGCTTTACAAAAGCTATTAATCCGGGAGTGAAAATTTGTTCTACAAAAACTAATTATCAGTCAATATATAATTGCGTTCGATGAAACTAATTATCCCCACAATGATAGATATTTGATTGTGGCAATTATGTGATTTGCTGCTAATCTTTCTAGTGTCACATTTAAAGGCCATGGTTGTGCATAACAATTTAAATATGGTCAAGGGAGACTGAAGGATCATCTGGAGGCTGGCTAGATCAAATATTCTGCGAAATTGTGGTTCAAACATACCTACAACTAACGGCCTACCATTAATGTATCATGGTAGCAAATTACCATGATAAAACGATATCGATTCCTCAATCCAGTTTTTGGAGGCGATGTAATTACTGCAGTATCCCAAACTACTAAACTTACAAACAAGAAAGTATCACCACAACTTTTTTCGCCCACAGATTCCAATATCCTGTATTTAATAAACATTTTATTGATTTTGAGACGGTTCTTCATTTCGTTGGTGAATACGATGGCATACAATATGTTAGTGGACGATATTAGGAGAACTATATCCAGCGTAAGGCACTCAAATGCTTGCCGCTTCAGTAGTTGCTCTCGTTATTTCGTTGCATCTGGATGCATCCGATAGGTTTTTGTTACCTTTGACCCTTGGCCAACACAAAGTAATTCCCCCTGAAACGATTGGAGTTATTTATTAAGTGTAGGTGCCACCACAACAGTTTCTATGCAGAGCAGACCGTACTCTCGTAAATATGGTAGTAACTGTGAACTGGAACTACTTGCAAATGCAGCTAACGCCTCCAGTATACATCCCAAAGTTTTCACAGGGTTCGAACATATTATTGGGGCGTTAAAACCACTTGAACAAGCAAAACAAATCCCTGATGACTTGATATATGTCACGCACAAATTTGAAGCTGATGTACGAAAAGCGTTCTGGGAACGGGAAAGAATGGTACTTGGATGACATTTCGACTTCCAACAAAACATCAACTGTTTTACCAGAGTACAACTCTCAGCGAATCGCACATGTTGTTGCGAGGAAGAGAACGCTACATGTTTCAGGCAAGGAAGTATACAGCGGGATAAACCTTGTGTTTAGTATAAAGTACGTGGGCGACACGTCTTTCTGGACAAGGGTCCATGGACAGCATGAAAGCGGCGTGGTAACCTTGCTCCCGAAACTAGCCACAAATAGTTATCGAACGGACGTACCGGTTGATCCGGAACCAAGAGGAGCGTCGCTAAATGGAAATTTGGTCATGTCGTTTATTATTATTGGAATTGGATTGGCAGTAGGTGATTTGTCATTCGTAGTTGAAAACTCGGGGGCATTTATTCGATTCTCCAAAAGTATTACAAAACGTACTAGAGAAGCGAAAAACAGGTTTGGCGCGAACATAAGGACGTACCGATGTCGACGCAAAATTCATGCTCAAAAATGCTCTTGAGTATGGCGTGTATTTACTAAGCGATAACTCATTATAATCACTGTCCTATTGGACAATACATGGCGGTGTATATGAAAATCCGGGTTTGAAAGAAGAAATGCTCTCTTCCGGTTCCGTCACATCATGTTCTCCCTGGATTCAAAGTGTCTCAATATTGTTTTAAATTTTCGGTTTTGATTTACATTTGTATTTTATTCGGAGTTGATCATTCGGAAATTATCTACTCGTGTTATGGTAGTGTATTCACAGTCAAATGTCACTTTTCGTTGTCAGCCTTGCTGCGGATGCCATAACGGTCGTACAGAAATATGTATGCGGCCGAACTTGCTGGTCAAATTCCCAAGTCTCCCAATATAAAAAATAATACATTACTTGAATTATGGTTATTATAAGATAAATTATTCAATTTTGAGGACTAAATTAATTAAAAATGTGAATTTGTCATATTTACATATAATCGTATTTTAGCCATTGCCAGTATACGATCGTATCTAAGCATGTCGAGGAAAAAACGCTCAACATTAATTATTTTGCGCGTTCATCAATTCAAAACTAACTTCGCTGTAATTGCTAATTTCACGGTGACCATATCCATTAAAACTTATCAATTATCATCAGCAATTAACAGGTTAGAAAACTCAACTCTTCAACTTGCGTTTATATAGTTGCCTGATGCTGGAGAGCAACATCTGCTACGTCATGTAAAGTGTGTGCCCCAAAAGACATGAGTAGCAAATCTCGGAACATTCTAAGTTTGGTATTTGTCAGCCTTGATAATATTCCTGTTAGCATGGCACGTCCAAGAAGCAGTTATTTATCCTAGGGTATACTGGAAAATTAATCGACTCGTCACGACAAGCAATTGGCATCAGGACCGAACATATCTATGATATCAGCAAACATTATATGTTGCTGCATGGAAAACTATTAAACTGTAGCAGAAGAATATACCAGCGCTTGCTTCTTTCTTCAAAATCCCAATATCCGGGATTTAAGTAACTTTTTATTGATTTTGGGGCAGACCTATTCCTTACTCTGGTATGAGGGCATACATTTCATCGACATAGTATTTCAGGGAACATATGTTAAGCGCAATAACTGCTGGCCTAATCGCAACTAGTTTTCTTAATGCAACAATACATACTCTGTTCTATTGTTCTAACCAACAAGCAGACAAATAGGTAGAACAGACATTTGTAGTTTGAAGGCTCCGTTTCATAAACAAAACTGAACACAAACTAATTTAGTAAATGTAAATTCAGTTATTGGAGCATATTGCAGTACAGCTTCTAGCAAATAAGTCTAGATTGTCATAAAAACAAATTCTCGCAATGCTGGCCATATTATTCCATGTAATCTGTCTAAATTTGTGCGCCGCCAAAATCAACCACTACACATTCCAATTTGATACGCTGGACGCGTACTATGAACGGAAATTAACAAATCTAAACGTATACGACCAATCGCAAGTTCCCAATGAAACGCAGCATTTGTCGTTCCCATCGAAGAAGGCGCCGGATCGTTTTGCAATGCCAACGCACCTGTCAAACTTATGGTGGCTGAGCCGGCCATTCATTGTCATAACGAACTATCAGAATGTGGCCTTTTACCCGCCGAAATATCCAATGGTCATAAGAAATCCTGTCCCAGCAGTGCTAGTCCAAATTGGTCGTGACGAAGCATTTCCAAGAACAACAGTTTGGGTTCCGAGAGGACAGCACAATTTCAGTGCGGCACGTCTCTATTGCCATCCATCCAAATACATTACATCGGTAGTAGGAAAACTTGGGTGGCTCTCGGCGTCAGAATTCTGTCTTCGAATAAATTTTGTCGCCATGTCTATCTCATCAAAGCCATGGAATGGCATTGTGAATGTTGCATTATTTGTACCCTCTTATCTTACAAGCAGTCCTAAGCTTGGAGATCTGGGAGTATTCAGATACGAGGTGGAAAGAGGATATGTCGAGTCAATTTTCGAACGCGTTTTGCCATCGTTTGGCCAGGTCTATAATATATTAATCGGTACAGGCAGGTAACCATCATACAACAAGGATGATCTCCATCAATGGTTGCAATACTCGAAGCTCAAGGACGTTAATGCCATAGATCAAAGCCGTCCCAAAAATAATCATGCGATATTTTTATTAGCTGTACTTTCCACTGATGTTAACATAGTGAGTGAACTGTATCTCGTAAAGTGGTGTTACTGTAGAGAGAATGTACATTTGTTCAAGTTTACCGCCATCAGTTTGAAGCATGGTGCCATTGCCGACATCCCTTGGCTTGGATTTTGGAATACATTTGAAAGTTCAAAAACGTCCACCGGCATATCTCGATTTTTACGGTCCTGCAATAGTTACAAATCTCTGACTAAAAGCTTCTTCAAACAAGTTGCGTCCACTCATCACGAACGCTATCAGCATGCAGTGGCCATAATAGTATCAGAGTTGATGAAAAATATGACTTATTTCCTAAATGAAAATAAACCAGATCTGGTGTGTGTTGAAGGTAATATCGTAAAATTGGTAGATACGCCAGATAAAAAGACTTTGGATCCAAAATATAGTTTAGAGTTTCCTGCTACTATTGATTTTACGGCTATCCAAGGCAGCGTAGCGCAGTTAATGCATCATATGACTATTGACAATCACTTGAGCAGTTTACGATTCATCACATGCGGACTTCGCGGGAGAAATCCGTATCCGTTCGACGAACTCTTTAACATATTCGAGACACGCGTTTGGATATGTATTGTAATTTCCGATCCAATTTTGTCGGTTTGCATGATACGACTTGGAAGAGACATCGACCCAGTCACTTTGTTCATACAGTGGCATAACAATGTGTTGCCCCTCGATAAAGTGTTTCTTGAACAAGGCGATCCCTTTCCAGCTTCCATTGCCAAGCTTGTGGCATTCCGGTGGGTAATGGCGTCTTTCATGCTTGCAGGACTTGTTATAAGCAACGGATACAAGAACAACAACGTTTACAACATGATCACTCCCAGAATTCCGGTGTTGTATGAGACGCTACGCGACCTCCAAACCGACAACGTTCCGATATATAGCCGCGCAGCAAATATTAAGTTGATACTGAACGCGCCCGACAAGCTCTTGATACCTCTGCAAATACGAAAACACGAGGTGCTTGCCCCGTATATTAAAGCTGGGTCATATATTGATTTACTTTATCAAAACCGTGTGAGCGTCGTTACAGATGTTTCGTTGCAGAACATGTCCAAATATCAAACATACGCTAGCAACTATGAAACTAAAGTGCTTGCAAACCTCACCAACGCATCTCGTATCCATCCCAAAGTAGCGACAATACTGACTCATTTTATCAGGATGTTGAATCCCCTCGTGCGCGCAAGAACGATTCCCGGCCACTCGGCATATCTAATAAACGAGTTCCAAGATGCGCTAAGAAACGCATTTTGGGAACGAGAAAAACAACTCTACTTGGACGACATGTCGACTTGTAACAAAACGGCAATTGTTTTACCGGAGTACGATTGCCAAAATATTGCGCTGGTTGTTGGAATGAATAAAACCAAGAAGGTTTCCATAAGTACCGAAGTGTATAGTAGGATGAACCTTGCGTTTCGAATAAAGTACGTTGGCGACCTCTCTTTTTGGCAAAGACTCCGCGGGCTTCATGAGAACAGCGTCGTAACCTGGCTTCCGAAACTAGCAATTAATAATTTCCGGACAGGGGATCTAGTAGAATTGGAACCAAGAGGTACATCGTTAAGTGGGAATGTGGTCATGCTGGTCATTCTAATTGGATTTGGATTGGCAGCAGGTACTTTGTCGTTCTTGGCTGAAAACTTGAGAACAGTTGTTCGATTCTATAAAACTATGGTGGAATATATTAGGGACACAATACGCATGTTTAATCTCTACAGTTTGAGGAAACGAAGTAGAAACAGAAGTGATGCTAGGAGACTACCTAATTCGAAAACCGGTCAGGATAGTTCTAAACCTAATGTGCAAACGGCAATACGACTGCAAAAGATTTCGACAAACTAATCGGATGACACGAAAAATTCGATTAACACGTTTCGTTATGACGGCTTGCAATTTCCAGATGTCTAAGCAAAAGATGTGCACAATTGTTTGCTTATTACGCAAGAAATCGCTTATGGTGTTGATGGAATCATATATTCACGTATGAAACAAATGATTCCAATTTATACAAAACGTCGAGGTTCATCAATTTGCGAACTACGCTACAATATACCACATTTACATTTTATACTAATACAAATTATAACATTATTATCCAGTCAAATATCTTAGCATTAATAATACATTAAAATACACAATTAACGCAATGCTCAGTTTCGCAAACAACTTGTCAAGATATCTAATTTCAAATTTTTTGGCATAGATAGTTACTTTGATAATGGAATATATTCCAGAAAACTCATTTTCCGATACGAGGTTGTAACTGTGGTGGTATCACCTATCCAAAAAATGTCATCATTTTTTCATGCACGACTCTCACATCAACCACCAGTCGATTTAGATATACTCAGATGGTTACTACGTTTTATTGTCTCAACCACACAAGTTGAATCACAACTCTTATCTAACGTGCACATTTGGGTCTAAAGGAAACTCCACGTAACGTTGTTAACATGAGTAACACTTAATTTTCAATTCGGCATTGCTCAGAGCAGCGGGAACACTATTTGGATTCCATGATGCTGAATCGGAATCTCAAATACGCCAATTATATTTTGTGCTCCTTTGATATGTCTGACAATTAGATTGCAAAAAATATATTTATTTTCTTTAGCAGTGGTAGTGAACCAGCCAGATTAGCACAACAGGGAATCTAATACATTTCCTTGTGTATATTGCACATGTAAAACGACAAGCAGCCGGTAATCAATTCGTTGAGCTTCATACTCAACAGAAACATATTCCCAACAACTTTTTTACAGTGCGGTATGGCAAGCCATCATCCCAGTGTATTTCACCAGCTTGGTCCAATTTCCTGGATTTAATTAATATTTTATTGATTTTGGGGCAAAACCTTTTTTCAATCAGTGAACAAAAGGGTATGATTTGTTCGCTACAATTGCAGGGGCTAGTACATCAAGTGTGGAAGAAGTAAATAACTTGCCCCGTCACGCTCTAGAGAGGCTGACATACCAAAACACTTTTGCGCAGCACCAATTCACAAACCAGCTCAAACCAGAAACCTCACAGTTAAAAGAAACTATTCGATGCACAATACTGTACACGAGTTACGTACTATAAAAAACTGAGCAGCTATTAAAGGAGAATATTATATTAATCCGTAGTCTCAAATAAAAAAGATAATAACAATGACAGAGTCCTACTTGTACGTTATATGGATAAGTGTGTGCGTCGCCAAAGCATACAGCTTCACCTATCAATTCGACACGTTGGACGAATACTACGAAAGAAAGTTAAGTCCACGTGAATACGACCGCCTGCAGGTTCCAAATAAAACGCAGCATCTTTTTTTCCCGGCCAACAAAGTGCCCGATCGTTTTGGAATCCCAGGTAACGTGGCAAGCTTGTGGGAAAACACCAGACCGTTCATTGTGATCACCAACTTTCAGGGTGTGGACCTAGAGGAACCAAAATATCCTGTTGTTATCAGAACTCCTGTACCAGTAGTTATTGTTCGAATGGGTTCTGAAACTGCTCCAAGAACAACAGCATGGATTCCGAAAGGACGTCATAATTTTAGCGGTGTCCATCTTAACTGTCATCCTTCCAGATACATAACATCAATAATAGGAAATTTCGGATGGAGTTTAGCGTCAGAATTCTGCCTACGGATAAATTTTGTCAGCATGTCTACTTCAACGAGACCCTGGACTGATATTGTGAATATTGCGTTGTTTGTTCCAGCTTACCTGACACAGACCCCTAAGCTTGGAGAACTTGGAGTTTTCAGATACGAGCTGGAAAGGCAATATGGGGAGCGTATATTGGAAAATGTCATGCCATCATTTGGTGAGATGTATAATCTCATAATCGGCACTGACATGCAAACACCGTATTCCAAAAAGAATCTCCAATCATGGCTTAAATATTCGACGCTCAAAGATGTAAATGCGATGGATCAAAGTCGCCCCAAAAATAATCATGCTAATTTCGTATTGGCAATTTTGTCCGGAAATGTCAGCAGATTGAGCAAACTGTTTCTGGTAAAACTTTGCTACTGTAATGAAAATGTTCATTTGTACAACTTACAGGACAAGTATTTAAATTCAATTCCGGTTCCCGACTTCCCATGGCTTGGGTTATGGACCGAATTTAAAAGCTTACAAACTTTCACGGGCATAGCCCGATTTATGCGAAACTGTATTAGTTACCAATCTCATATAACCTCGTTCTTTAAACATGAAGCATCTACTCATCACGAACGCTATCAACACGCTGTAGCCATAATAATTTTAGAACTAATGAAAAATAGGACTTATTTTCTAGATGAATTGAAACCAGGTCTGGTGTGTGTTGAAGGCAAGGTGGAAAAACTGACGGACACACCAGGTAGCAGTATGGATACACGCTATAGTTTAGATTTTCCTTCCACTATTGGTTATACGGATATGCAAGGGAGTTTAGTTCATTTGATATATCCCATTACCATTAACAATCATTTGAGCATCTTACGATTCATCTCATGTGGACTGCGAGGAAGAAAGCCGTATCCCTTTGATGAACTCTTTAACATATTTGAAATTCCGGTATGGATATGTACAGCATTATGCATCCCGGTACTATCATTCTGCATTGTTCGATATGAACGACATGTCGATCCAGTCCGTTTCTTTAAACAATGGCATCGAAATTTGCTGCCAATAGTTAAAGTATTTTTGGAACAAGGTGATCCATTTCCACCATCGGTCGACAGATTCTACGCCTTTCGGTGGATAATGGCCGCTTTCATGCTAGCTGGACTGGTAATAAGCAACGGGTACAAAAACAACAATGTATACAACATGATCACTCCCAGAACGCCGGTATTGTATGAGACGTTGCGTGACCTCCAAAGCGACAATTATTCAATATTTAGCCGAACATCCAAAATTGAGTTGACCCTAGATGCACCTAACAAGTTTTTGCTCCCTTTGAGAATTTTGCGACACGAAGTACTTCCCCCTTACATAATAGTTAACAAGTATTTTGAGCTCTATTACCTAAACCATGTGCATGCCGTTACAGCCGTTTCGGTGCGAAACATGTCCAAGTATCAGGTATACGCCAGCGACAATGAAATTAAGTTGCTTGCTAACGTTACTAACGCATCTCGCATACACCCGAAAGTGGCGACAATATTGACTCATTTTATTACGACGCTGAAACCTCTTCTCCGAGCAAAAATTATTCCTGGCGACTGGAAATATCTACGCCACGATTTTCAAGACGGGATTCGACAAGCATTTTGGGAACGCGAAATGCAGATTTACATGGATAACATCTCGACTTGTAACAAAACTGCAGTTGTTTTACCAGAGTTTGATTGTCTACAGATTGCGCAGGTAGTTGGCAGAAACAAATCTAAGCGAATTTCCATAAGTACAGAAGTGTACAGTCAGCTGATTCTTGCGTTTGACATTAAATATGTTGGCGAAATGTCATTTTGGCAACGAGTACGTGGGCTTCATGAGAACGGCGTGGCTACCTGGTTGCCCAAACAGGCAATTAATAGTTATCGCTCGGATGGATTGGTGGAAATGGAGCCACGAGGGGCGTCACTAAATGGTAATGTGGTCATGTTGTTCATTCTAATGGGAATTGGGTTGACCGTAGGTAGTTTGTCGTTTCTGGCCGAAAACGTGAGCACATTTACTCGAATATATAATAGTTTGATACAATACATCAGCGACGCAAAAGTCCGTTTAATGAACATATTCCACGTGTATATGGTAAAGCGAAAACATAAAATTAAGCGGGGATCTGGAGCAAAGTTTAAATAATTCGATAAATGTATCAATATATACGTTCACTATATATATGCACTCATTTTATTCAATTTATGTTACAATATATATCTACATAGATTATTATAGAGATTATGTAAGAGCACAAGCTAATATGTGTATACTTTAGAACATTATAATCGTGTCAAATATCCTAGCAACAACATTCCGATAAAAATCTACAATAAACGCCCTGTTCATTTTGACAAATGGTCTGTAGCGGTACCTAATATCTGGCAGCGCCATTGCATCCTTGACCTCCGCTAACCGCATTCTTCTTGCAGAAACTGATTTGGCGTTAGCGTAGTTAACTCTTGACCTTTGTCTCAGCTCGGCAATCACATTATCGCACACCTCCATCAATTTTGCAATCAATATAAAAGTCACTATCGAGCTACCAAAAACTCCAAAAACCAGGGCATAGTCCATCCCATGAATATAAAATTGGAAGAATTTATATCCCTTCACAGCAAGCCAGCTGCCCAGCACGAGAAACCAAAATATTCCGGTAATCCCAGACGATAATACCTCTTCGCTGTATGGCCGGAGACATGTGTAAATTATACAACACATTTTATACATCAACATACCTCGAGACACTTGCGTCGTCCTTAACACATAGTTGTGTAAGGATATCAAGCATTTGGCAAGTACCTCCACTATGAGAATTCCAATCATTCCTAGCATTGCCAAAACTCTGATACATTCAAATAGGGCGAGGGTTGATGTGGCCCTGATGACGAGAAGCAATATCCTCATTGGAATATTTGGTGTGGGGAAGATGTCCGAAAATATAAAGTATAGTGGATCCAGTGAGAAGACAAGTGATGTTATGGAAGCAATTGCAGGAACGGGAGACGCAGATGTGGCAATGGCGAGCAACGCAACTTCCGACAGCGTCCACGAACTGCTTTCAGTGACTTGTCTTGATGGAAAGTTATTACGGCGGAATGCCATCAACATGTTAAATCCAGCGACGACCTCAATATGTTTGCGAAATGCAAAGGAAAGGGCAAAACAGAGTCCGAGAAGATTTATGAAGCCGATATATACAACGAGAAGCCCGACGTTGTAGTTGTCTCGCTTCTTTATAAATATATATGTAGCAGGTACATATAGGCCAGCCAACAGGAACAAGGACATCATAATAAGAAATAGCTTATCTGCCGACTGCGTCAGTTTTGACTTGTTGACTATCACACGGCTGTAGTCCTTACTCCAGTCAATGATTAACGGTGGCATGTAGGAGAAGCCCTTCCTCAAAAGAGCAAATGCTCTTATCTGATTTGGACTCAACATGCTTGCACTGGATTTAGATATATTAGGTTTATCTTTTTCAGAATTAATTTGCAAATTTAAAAGGATCAATTTAAGCGTCTCATGTGGCAGCGCCAAAACAATGTTATGTAAGTCCATGTAAATAGCGTTACTCACGGCACGTTAATCCAAAAGCTAACATTGTTTCAAATCGTGTTTCCTAAATACCAAAAAGAAAGCGATATTTTAACCGGACGGATGCAGAGTCGTACGTGAAGTTTCAATACAGTTTATTCGTTTTCACTGCTGAGTGCGACTTCCTACTGAAATGTTTGTGTTGACAAAATTGATTGCTTGTTACGATGTTGTGTTGTTACGCGACTGTAATGAAGTAATTGCAATTTTATGAGGCAGATCAATTTTTGGGACACAGAACACAACAACATGTATTTCAATAGACGTAAGTTAAACGTGAGCCATGCATTGCCGTGTGATACAATGTAGAAGGAAGGAAATTTTTGAACAGTATTTTTAGCAGAGGAAGTGAAGGGAAAGTACATTTCGTAAAATGTCAGGCCACGTAGAGCCAATTTTTATGAATAATTTAGATATTTAAATTGAGTTGCCTATATACTGGAACATTAAAAAACTCATTTCGTTATATGCCACAAAAAATCATTAAAATTAAAAAGCTTAGTTATCTATAAGTTGCGAAATATTTGAATAGTTTAATGTTAATTTGTACATACAAAACGTAATGTTCAATTGCGTAAATAATTTTAATTACACGTGTGAGGAATAAATTCATATTTCATATGATTTACTTATTCGTAACTTTACAACGTTCCTAAGGCATTTAAACGACAGACAGACGGACAAATATATCATTCGTCCAATTGATCAGAGCAGACATCCCGCAGTTGAAAGAAACAGCAGAGTATATGGAAAAGAAGGAAAAGTAGTTACACGAAACCGAATTAATATTAAGAGATAAATGTCATAAATGAGCGACATGATATTTATTTTTAGATCTTGTGTAACGGAATCTAAGTAAGCGCCGAATACCGTCTAAAACAAAATTCACTTGTGAAATCTAATATCCATTGCTATCGTATATCTTCAATAAGAATAGCTTACTTCGTTACACAAATCATTTGAATTATCTGTGTTCCATTTGCAAACTGTAATTTAATTCATGCCCCATTTCAAAAACTTAATTGCTCTGCTGATGTGTCAGATATATAGTATTACGGACTAAGGGTTTCATTGCCGCTTATTTTCAATGTACCATATTATCGCCTGCTGCCATTTGCATTTTCATGCAATGTACTTATAGCTGTTCTGCTTAATACAGCGCTTGGTATTTTCATGGATATAATTATATATCAATTAGTGTTAAATCAGATTAACGTTATATGCTTTCTTGTGTTCATTTAATATTTAGCGACAAAGTCCCGCTGCTGGGGAAAACGTTCTACCGATGGTAATGACTTTCGGGCAACTAAACAACCGATGGACATTTCCAACAATAAAATAAAATAACCATTGAATTCTAAGATGTGAATGTATTGTACAGAATACTGAGAAAGCAAAGAATATACAAGTAAATTGAACATTACATTTAGTGAAGTTATCAATACAACAGTATCTTTAAAGTTTTTGCCTCAATATTCCGCATTAGGGTCAGTCCACACGAATGATTGAAAATTAAGCTAAATTCAAGTGGCAACTGGCTTAGCAGTACATGTGCATGTAAATTTACCTTTTCGAGACTTCGTTTCAATTTTTTAGCAGAATTTAAATTATGAACAACAAGAAGCATTAGATATTCTCAGTTTAAAAAAATATGAAGTGCATTTAAAAAAAAATCTTATACATAATGCAAGTAGAAAGTACGACTTTGAGTACTGATTTTCCAAACTCAAAAAATTACCATCCGAGCGTTTCTGGTATTTCTTCTGTACGGTAAAATACAATATGAAAATAAGATTAAATCAAGTAAAAGATAAAGCGATCAATGTGCATATGTACATTGAAAATGTACATATGTGCGAATCAGAGCTAGAACGCAACTCCGATATTTTGAATTTCGTAGTATTTTGTCCCTCCGCTACTCAATGGCTCATTTGAAATGAATACATAGTAATTTCTTAACTATTCATTTCAAATGAGCCATTGAGTAACGGAGGGACAAAAATACTACGAAATTCAAAAAATAGGAGTTGCGTTCTAGCTCTGGTGCGAATAAATTTGCATAGAAAGGAAATGTAAATTTAACTCAATAACATACTACCAGCTGAATTATCATCTTTTAAAAATAATTAACAAAACCTAACAATAAATACATTGACTCGTTTTATGTGAAAGGTCCACGTTCCAAACGATATGTGACTTCATGAATTCGTGCTACTATTTCAAACAATCTATTAGGATGGACTCGGGTCCAGCTAATGCTAATTTGAAATTTTCAGCACGTTCACACCGGAAGATTTGTTCTTAACGTTTAATTAAATAAGTCTACGAGTTGTACGAGCATTACCACTTACCACTCCAATACAAAACACAATGCAATACCAGACATCACAACTGATTATGGTCGTGTGTAGAATTGCCCCCACTGGAAAGCTTCATTTCATCAGGGGGACAAACTGAGACAGTGTGAAATTGTACAAAACGCCACTATATTATTTAGGTAAAGATATATTCGTTTCACCAAAACGTGTACTTATGAATTTCCTTGAAAATGTTACCTACTTGATAATTAGATATACCTAATAATTCTAGAGCGTAAAAAACTTTTAACGGATACTTACTAAAATTGCATGACAAGTTTGGATGCTTCAATTATTTTTAAATTTACTGTATATAAAATAATTCGCATTCAACGAGATACGATTTTGGAAATGTTCAGCTTTCTAGTTTTTTAATACACGTATTATTTCTTTGTACATTATAAACTGAATACCCGGTAATCCATCCACATTTTTGAATGTTTTCAAAATTAAAAAACGAATTAGATATGTTGCGTTCTCCTGTTTGATATAATATTATAAACTAAAAGGCGAACTTTTTTTAATAAAAAAGTTTCGGGAATATGAATACTCGCATAGTTTTTGGCGCTTTTGTTCGTTAAATATATCCAGTTTATACAGTAGGCAGCAACGGTCAAAACCCAACCCTGCCTACGCAAGCCAGCACATCATCCATATGTTTCATTTCGTATTCCCGTTTTTTGATCGATAACATGTATACCTCCTATTACGTTGGGTGGGGAAATGCCAAATATCGTGACTGATAAAAAGTATTTTTCTCGGGAGAGGGGTTTAACGACGATAATTGTTTTCTGAAATCCAATTAATTTCGGAAAGCCATATCTATGGATCGATCATTGGATATTTCATGTAGAGGCATCGCAGAGAACTTGCAAGATGGTGCGCCAGAGCCAGTATAGATCTGACAGTCTCAAACAAAAATACTGCAACTAGTATTTGTATCGTCGACTACGTGATATGATATTGTTAACGTGATACCGACTTCTTCAGTAGTTCCTACTAAATCCACCAATTTAATACGGCAAATGTCTATGGTAAATCATACTGTTCTTGTTGATTTTGACCGGCATATCCTTAAGAAGGAACAAATTATTTAGTGGGTTATGCTCTGATATAAAACAAACGCGTTTTCGTCATTCACTAACTGGAACAACTCTGAAAACCGTATTGGTAACCGACCAATAACCGCTTTCTAACTTTAATCAATTTTCAATATTGTCGTTCCGCCGAAATCTGTCGGCAAAACTATTTTGAAGTAAAAAATGGAATGTGTGACAATGAGGGTTCTTGGACTCGCAGTAATGTTACCATCCTTTTGTTTGACAAAGGATCCGCAGGCTAATTACCGATACGAAACACTGGATAGGTACTACAAAATGAAATACAAACCGAAATGGAATGATGCCAAATTGATTCCAAATGCGACTGAGCATGAAGCGTTCCAAACTCAAAAGACGCCCGACCGTGCACAAAACTTGAACGTGTTACTCAATTTATGGAACCGCAGTAAATCGTTTCTGGTTCTCACCAACTTCCAAGGTGTCGACATACAACAGCCAAATCTTCCCATAATTATAAGAACCCCCATGCCAATCGTCATAGTCGGAAAAGGGAAATACGGGATCAGGCGTACAGTATGGCTTCCCAGAGGCCAGCATAGTAACAGTTTCAAATACGCAATACGTAACGTGACTTGCTATGATTCGAAACATTTAGACGCTGCGATTGGAACAACTGGATGGATGCTGGTGTCAGAGTTTTGCCTTCGGATTAACTTGTTCAGCATGGGGACTTTGAGTAAGCAATGGAATGGGATTGTCAACATTGCATTATTTATTCCTCGATACTTAATGAAGATACCTGGACTTGGTCCGCTCCGAATCTTTAAATACAAAGTGACCGATTTTTCGGAGAAATCTGAACTGAAATATCTTGTGTCATCTGCTGTGCCAGTGTGGAATATATTGATTGGGAGTACGGATCAATCAATATACACCAAAAAGGACCTTCAGTCTTGGATACAATCAAAGTATGCATTCTACTCACCACATCACCAAGGTGGTCCCAAGATTACACATGACATATTTGTCTTGATGTATCAGTATAGGGATGCCAACGGTATAAGTAGAATATCGTTGGTGAAGTTATGCTATTGTAAAGAGAGGGTTCATATGGTGAGCTTGGACTTCGGTCAACTTGTGAACATATTCCAACATGTCCCAGATATTGCATATCCTGCTCTCCCATGGAATGGTTTCTGGACGGAATTTCAAACGACAGAAACGTATGCAGGCATATCACAATTGTTACAATCCTGTCAAGCCTACCGACAGCAAATTATACGCATGTTAGGGATGCGTTCCTCAAGTAACCGGAAACGGTACTATCAAGCTGTAGCACTAATAATCCTACAGTCTATGAAGAACAAAACTTATTTTGTTGACAGCAAATCGAAGCGACGTTTGTGCATCGACGGAAAGATTTTGCCCTCCGGGATAATGTACGGCGATTACGACTCAATCAAGGGGGAACCTGCATACTGGGGTATACACGCGACACACGGAAGTATCTTGAAGCGGAAGTACCCAATGGAAATAGATGACCACTTGAGCAATTTGCGATTTATTGCTTGCGGCGTTCGTGGAAAAAAACCATATCCATTCGAGACGTTGTTCAATGTCTTTGAGCCACCGGTTTGGCTGTGTATTGCTCTCTGCGTTCTAATATTACCGCTCACATTCATTGGATCCAGTCATACTTCCAAGCCAATGGTTTTACTTAGCAAGTTGCAAAATAGCGTTTTTCATTTGGTGAAAGTATTGCTCGAACAGGGTGACCCATTTCCTGCTTCCACCGAGCGATCAAAATCGTTGCGATGGATAGCGGTAGCCTTCATGTTTGCTGGGATTGTTTTAAGCAATGCCTATAAAAATAACAACGTATACAGCATGATAACTCCCAGAGCTCCCATCTTGTACGACACGTTGACTAGTTTGCAAGCTGACAATATATCAATTTACAGTAGAACATCGGGACTTGAATTGGCGCTCACGTGGGATGAAAATATATTACCATTCGATATCGCTCGACATATGATCTATCCATCATTCTCAGGTTTGTCAATGTTTGAAACATCGGTTAGAGCTTACACCGCCGTATTTGACCAGAATTATAAATACAAGGATGGATTAGATACTCTGGATGAGATTCAACTGGTTTCGGAATCTCACCAATGCTTCAAGCCTACATCCAAAGGTAGGAGCTCAATTGGAGAAATTTGTAAGGTCGATACGACCGCTAGTACGAGCTGGATATATTCCTCGAACTGAAACATTTATTCAAAGTAAATTGCAAGAATCACTTCGGAAATTATTTTGGGCACGTGAAATGGAGTGGTACAAGAAGGACATAATAGATTGTAATAGAACTGCAATTGTCATGCCAGAAAATGAGTGTGTTGACATTGCACGGCAGGTCAAATTGGTGAAAGAAGACAGCCATGTTTCAATAAGCAGAGAGACGTATAGCGGAACTAACATTGTATTTACAATTCAGTACTATGGGCACTTGTCATTTCGGAATCGACTTACGGCGCCATTGGAGAGCGGGGTCACTAATTGGTTGCCCAAGCTAGCTGGAAGTAACTACCGAGTCGATCGCCAAGCAACACCGGAACCGAGGGGTGCAACGTTAAAGGGCAATATTGTGATGTTGTTCGTGTTGCTGGGAATAGGCTTCTCTGTTGCAGTTTTTACGTTCTCAATTGAAAACATAAAAAACTTCATGATACTTGTCCATGTATTGGTCAAATCTTTTAAGCGTATTAAGACATTTTATTTGCGCAGATGGAAATTATGCTATGTCGCAAGCAGAGGAAGAATTAAATGCCGCAAATGAATGATGCCGCATAAAAGTCACTACTAGCAGTATCTCCGTAACTTTTATGTAATGCACAAATTTAAATTTGAAATGTTCATTTATGTGAATAATTTGCACCTGGTGGAAACTTAAATCGAACAGAATAATATATGGTAAATGAATAATCCCCTTTTAAAATTGTTTATGATATTCACTTAATAATAAATAAATAAATAAATTTAGCTGCAGATAAGTTGTAGTCATATAAATCGCATTTGTAGATATATTACATGTTAAGATAAATTAGCTGCAGAACTAAATTAGCTGTGCAAATAAATTACATGCGGAAATAAATTAGCCGTGGAAATATATTACCTAGATGTGAACTTAAATTCCACTTCCAAATGTAATTATTAGAAACCTTTCATCTCCATTTCGTGCAGCAGCGTTGGCTATCCATACCCGATTTTTGATTAAACATTATCGATTTTAGAGCAACCCCATACCAGTGTATTTGAGTGAACGGCAGCAGTTTGAGTCGAGGTTTTATTTTTTTGCTTTCTTAAATCAAAAGAATGTAGCAAATGTTGCAGGGAGCGAATAAGAAAATAACTGGTTTGAATAGTAAAACAAAATATTAGTCTCTTGAAGTCAACTCAGATTGAGCATTACCTCTCTCATTCATTCCAAGGCAACCATGAAAATTCTGTTAATAGTCTTCATTCTGCAAATAATACACCTAGCAGAATGCTACAAATCCAAAAGCATATACCGATTTGAAACACTTGACCGAGCCTATGCAATGAAATACAGCATTGCAGGTTGGCGACAAAAGACAATCCCGCACCCAGGATCGCACAAGTCATTTAAATACAAATCCCCAACAAACCCAGTCGAAATGTTAAATGAGTTGACACGACCATTACAGCACTCTAAACCATTTTTGGTATTCACCAACTTTCTGGATGTTGACTTAGCGGAGCAAAGATTTCCTGTCATAATTCGGACTCCTATGCCCGTCATATCGATAGTGGAAACCAATGGAAACGCGAAGGCCAAGAACACATTGTGGATTCCGAAGAGAAAATATAATTGCGGTTCAAATTGCACCATGCGCTTAATAAGGTGCAACCCTTCCAAATTTTTGTTTTCTGAACCAGCAAACGAATCTCATTTAGTGTTTGCTTCCGAGTTGTGCCTTCGAGTCAACTTTTACGACATGGCGTCAGCAGGCAAACCTTCGGCGGCGGTTGTAAATGTGATGATATACGTCCCGCCATATTTGACACGGACGCGACCATATTTAGGACATCTTCGGGTTTTCCGATACGCACTACAATCGACTTCCGAGGCCGACATGCTCAAGTCGATTGTGCCATCGAGAGCTCCAATTTATAACATACTAATCGGTGGATCAATGCGATATTCGACTAGTGAGCTATATTCGTGGGTAATGAGTTCAATACACCAACTCTACTTACCATTCGATCAGTACGAACCCAAGCATGAAGCACAATGTGTTTTATTTGATTCGGGAATCAAATGATAGCAAACATTCTTTAGAGATTCAAGTAGTACGTATGTGTTATTGTAAGGAGCAAGTTCAATTACTCAGCTTGAATAAAACGGGCCATATTGGAATTTCAATGCAACTTGACAAACGGATGGACTACCCGTCCTTCCCGTGGCACGGATTTTGGACCAAAATTTTAGGGTCTGATACAATAGCTGGCATATCACGATTGCTAACGTCCTGCAATAGTTACAAAAGCCATCTTAGCAACTTTTTTAAGACACGTTTCTCGAGCAGCGCAGAGCGATACCAACATGCAGTTGTAATCGTCATTCTGGAGACCATGAAAAACAAAACCTACTTTCTCGACGACTGGCGACCAGATTTAATATGCCGAGACGGCATCATTGTGGAGACAACGGATATACCTGACATTGTAAGGTCACGAAAGAAATTGACACATTACGTCTTTTATTACGGAATGTGTTCAAGGAACGCGAGAAGCAGTGGTACTTGGATGATCTGATGGCCTGTAATAAAACGGCTATTATAATGCCGGAATCTGAAGGTGCTGACCTAGCAAAACAAGTAATTCGAAGGGACAAGTCTAAATGGATATCAATTAGTACCGAAATATACAGTAATTACACATTGGTATTTTCATTGACATACTACCGGCATTGGTCGTTTATGACGCGACTTAGGGCTATCAGCGAGAGCGGAATTGTAACCTGGCTGCCCGGGCTGTTCAAAAGTGAGTACGTAGTGGATCAATTTGCAACTACAGAGCCACAGGCCGCATCCTTAAAGGGCAATATCGCAATGTTGTTTATTATGCAATCGATTGGATACTGCGTTGCGCTCTTGTCATTCTCGGTTGAAAATTATCTCTTTATGATTATTGCAGTCAAAATGGTGTGTATGTTTGTTTGCAAGATAGTACGTATTTGTGTCGGACATTTTAAAATATTCTGTAAAAGTTGCCGACAAAAACTTTTTAGAGTTTAAGTTAGGCCGTAGGAAATAATACCGGATGTATATTAACCTTACAATAAATAAACGTATCGATGCTTTGAGTTTTGTTCGATTGCGAGCAATTATAACTTCAAAAATTTAAAATATATCACTATATCAAACACTTCCAACAAAAAATGCTAAATTTCTAGCGCGGAGATAACAGACAAACATATGTTTTATAACTTTCAACCTTACGCTAACCATTTTCGTTACAAGCTGTCATTGAAGTTAGTAATTTATCAACTGTGACAAAAAAGGATGCATTTAAAAAGATGATGTGATAATACGGCATTGATACTTAATTTAAAGCACACGGCGACCATGGTAGTGCTGGCATTGGTACATACCCTACAAAAATAACTTCAAACGTTGCATTCGTATTGTGTGCTATTATCTCTAAACGAATTGTGAGCTGTTATGAACATGTACAAATTTTTCACGACAAGAGTATAATATTGGAATTACTCCATGTGGGAATGATACCACTAATTAGTGCCTTGGTATACTTTCTGCAGCCACAAAGGAAAAAAACATGAATTAAAAAAGCTACGCTAACCGCAAAGATTCATCACCTTGCTTATTTGGTGGATAAAAATGGGCATTCCAACTTTAAAGTTTGCAGCGGAAAGCCGTCTTTTTAGCAGCGACCATTTTCATATACATGTAGATTTCAAGTACAATCTGTGTAACTAACAACAATTCTTTGCATATTGGTTTTTCAATAAATCATCAGAAAACCTTGTATCAACGCTAAACAAACCTTCAAACATGTGCCGTGTCTATGGAGGACGTACGAGACCGCAAAGCCACTCTGTGGTTTTTCAATGCAACAAATCTATAAAAAGAAATGCAACAGTTCAGTATCAGACAACTTTAATTTAGCACGCGTCAGCATCTGACCGAAATAAATAGTAAATGTTGGATGTACACTACCCACAGTTGACTATATTGTTCTCATTGGAATTCAATCGCATTGCAAAAATCCTGGTTTGGATTATTCTCCCTGTTGATAGTATTCTGCGGATAGTTTCTCTTTGTGTACAATGAGGTTGAAAGCATTTAAGACTCAGATTGCGACATTGGCAACAATTGATCTGGTATCTGTAAAAATGCAAATTTATCACCGCATATTCTGTGTATTGATGTTGTTGTCTTGTCAATTATGTAAACTAATTATCCCAAAATCTAGGCATTTTCGACCTTTGGACTTTTGGTTCACTCCAGTGTTGTGGCGTACACATTATGGGTGATATCGTCTTATGATTTCATTCGCTACCTGTTTCGCGGTAATTAGCACGCGGTAGTTGCTGTTGAAAAGCCTATTTGATACAAAGCTGGTTATTTTTGTGTTTTGATACGAAGGAGTCACCGTTGGATTTTTGATAATCGCAATACTCATCGCACTGCTGCGTGTCCTACTGGTTGTGTTGGCATACTGCCTTTACAAGGAAGCTCAAAGTGTACGTATCAAGTTTTGTATGGAAATTATTATTATGCATTATATTTTTACATTTAAACCATGTTAATTATGGTAATTACGATGCACAAATTGTATATTATAGTTGGACTCTGAATTTTCTGTGATCAAGAAATGGCTTCTTTGGTGGAGCATCTTTACTGGATTGATGGCCATGTTGCTGGCACAAATTTTGTTGGTCGGAATGGCGGGATACATTCCGGAGAACTCCATCCTGTTCTGCGTCTTGCCGTTGGCGTACAAGATTTCCATTTTGTTCCTCATGGCATCATGCGTCTGGGCTCATATGCCGCAGTTGTAATTACACTATCATATTGACAATTGAATTTTCATTGATATGCTAAAAACTAGCACTGTCACTGAATCAAGAAAAAACAAGTATATCTATAGAACGTATTTGTTTTAGCCGCATTAATCCGGAGACAATATATAATTCTAGACGAAATATGAATTTCGCTGCGTGGACCCCGTCGAGTTGGCGGAGATACAGTATTTAAAATGTACCCACATTTTCGGAAATAGTGCCGAATATTATATCCCTTATTGCTCGGAAATATAAACTTAAAATTAACTTTATTAAACTGTTCTGAATTTTGTTGTTACCAAATTATTTCAAAAAGTCGGTAATAGATGTTTCCATATATTACATCCGATCCGATCCGATTTTTCTCTTGCAAACTATTCAGCGGATGTTAGCATATAATCTTCTGAAATGAATTTAAATTTGAAGTTATACGTTTACACGGCGACAACGATCTACATAAAGCAATGTATATTTTCTCATCTTATTCTCTCAAACTGTTACAATTGAAGATGTTTTCAATTACATTCTCCCATTAAGAGCATATATATGCAATCATAATAAAGTTGATGAGAAATTAAACTAATTTTGCTTCAACGGAATTGAACCCAAATTAGTTTGCAAAATTTAAATTTCAAGGTACTGCAATGCTTTGCAGAACGTTCCGAGTACATCTGGGCAATGCTACTCCAACTGATTCACTCATTGTTATGCTTGCGCTAACCGCTGGGTAATATTTGGTTCATTTATGATTTTCAAACAGCAATCATGCTATATTTAAAGCAAAAGCAAGCATTTCAAATTGTGGAAAGAAGTTTCTTTTTTCTACAGCCATTTCCGATAGCGTGGCGCGATAACTATACATCCGTCGAATACAACAAGACCACTTCGGTCATAGTCAAATTTTCCATTTCCCTGATATTTACATTATTCATCCTAGCTGGATGTGTATACCTACGTACCATGCACACATATCTCTCTCCTGTTTCACTTCGATCCCTTCTACTTTGTACTTGGAGACATAATTCAGGATCCTAGTTACGCGAATACGACTCTTAAAATACGCGCAGCTTGTTTCATATTTCGGGCTGCTGTAACAAGCTGCGCATTTGAGGTTGCCAGGATTTTGGTCATGGGAGCAATGCTCATCCTAATGGAGGTAGACATTCTTAACAGATGTCTAGAGTTCACTCGAAGCAATATGATCACCAAACTTTCCGTATTCTACTGTATTCCATACTACAAGCGCATAGTTGTAATATATACATGCTCTAGGGACATGATTGAAAATGGGCTTTCGCTCACAATCTCGGTACTGTTTTGGATCATGATCATATTGAGCTCAATTGTCATCAAGGCAAGGAACGTCATTGATGCATACATGTATCTAATGGTACTTGCCACAATGGTTGTATTTGCAACTACATTCTTTTTGTTGCTCACACTCACATATACATTTACGGAAATCAGTGAGTGCATATTGGAGAAATTGAAACTGTATGCGAGGGAGAGGAGCATTCAAGCTAGTGGATCTGAACAAAAACATTCAAGGAATCTAGAAAAAGACAGCCGGTTAGATTGGCCTTCAAACATATTACACCGATTAATAAGAAGTTTACGATGGACGTTGCAGGGAATATGATGGATAATATTTTCGCAGCCATCGCAATGTTCTAGTTAAGGTTTTACATATGTACCTTATTTCTCAAAATAAAGCAATAATAAGTTATTTATTTACATAGTATGTACTTAGGAAATACAAAATACTTAGGAAATGCTTAGAAAATTGTATTAAGAAACAATTAAACTCTAGAAATGTAATCACATTGAAAATATATTACCGTTAGGATAAATTAAAGGATTGACTAGATTACCATTCAAGCATAATTGGCTTTTGAAATTAATAGCACAGATAAGATCCAGTTTTATAATTTAATTTGGTTTGAAATTCAATCAGGAAATGTGTTTGGCTTGATAATAATTTACGTTACGTTGCAACGTTTACAGTTACTATATTAGTTACAACACCAAAATCGTATTCGAGTGTTTCATTAAAAATACATTTCCGGCCTATCCTAACCATTACGGAAGAGCGCACGCATCCTACCTGAATATCAAAATGGAATCAAATATCCTGCTGATGAGATTGTTGGAGAAACACTAAAAATTCCCTATTAATCTTTAGAAAAGGTTTGTAACCAACCCTAATACCTCTTTGTGCACTTTCATCTTTTAATACTATAAGCCGTAAACGTCTAACCAGAACCGACACAGCTGAATTGTGTTGCTGTTTTGACAAATGCCTTAAACGCTTCGTTACTTTATCTACAGTTTCGGTGAGTTCATCAACGAGAAGAAAAAATAGAACTGTTCCTATGAGTAAAACTATTAGAACGAAAATGACTACCATGTAGAGATAAATTGAGATCATTTGAACGCTTTAATTAATATCCAGCTACACAAAACTATAGCCCAAAAGACGGATGAGAGAATAAAGAACAAGTATTTGTCTAAGGAATCTTGAGCGATTGAGTATACTACGCAAAGAAGATTGTACTTACTAAGGATTGCTAATACTGAACCCTGCCTTGAGATTTGTATGTACATTAACAGCAGATTGTGATGCAGCATATCCAAGAACGTAAGAAGTATCATCCAAGAAACTACAATTGATCGTGAAGTTTCGAACGGAGCCAAACTCAATACAGCCCTACATGCAAACGTGAATATTTTTACAGTTATGTCTGGCGGTGGGAAGAAATCTTGCAAAACGAAGAAGTACGGATCGATGCTTGAAGCTAATGACGCGAAGTATATAACAAATGGAAGAGTTGAAATGATGGTCGCGTTAAGAAGGAGAACAATGTCCGGTAGCTTAAATCTTCCGTCGTCAATGTCGCCTGTGAAGTACATTGTTAATATAAACCCAGGTTAAAAGATCTATTTAAAGTTTTTAAACTAAAATCAATCTGTTACAAAACTTACCTTGGGTTTCTCTGTGCCGATACTCGAGCATTGTGTTGAATCCACGAATGGCCTCCAAATTTATCCAAAGTGATGCTACTAATAATATTGGACATCCAACCATAATGGACACAGCAATGTGCAAAGCAACCAGTCCGGTGCTGAGTCCTTGACGAGGATTCAGAAATATATGTGATGTGACCACGTAAAAGCTACGAGACGAAATCAAGCTCATGAGTATAAGCGAAATTATGTACGCTGTTATTGTACGATTTGAGTTGTTGTGGTTGAGGGCTGTATAGGATTTGTTCCAAAATATGGGGAAATCGGGCATGTAGCCGAACCCTCGAGCAATAATCGCAAAAGCTGCTCGTTAATATTTGTTGATCATATTGGCAAACGTAGAAGTCACAGAAACGATATTTGGTTTTTTTCAGGGTACGGGTTCGTTATAGTTTTTATTTTTTCTAATTAGAGCGGGATTACTGTGAGTATGGCTAGCAAATTAATTGAATTAATGGCTCCTAATTAAAAAAATGTTATTGATGAATGTGATTGATATATTATTGACGCATAAGTAATCAAATATTCGTAATGATTGTTTTTATCGTAAGGCTTTTTATTAAATGGCTGCCGTACTCTGAGACAGAATTACGATGCTAACATTTCCTGATTCAACATGTGAATGTAAAATAGAGGGTATCGGCATCAAGAAATATTTTTTGCCTTCGTCTTCAACGATCTGCATAATACTTTATATGTAAAATGAGTTTATGTCAGTTATGATATTAGAGTTATTCCTGGAAAAATAAGTTATATTATTCTAACATGCAAGCCATGTAATGCTTTCCTTTGTTCTGAAAGTATTTTCCTCCACCACTAACAATGCAATGTAAGTGTTCTTGTTGAATTTTTTTAAAGATATCATCTACACGCGTGGGCATCAGTGTCGAGAACTGTATGATTTGTCTTCGTCTTCATCGATCTGGGCAGCGGATGGTGAGTCGGATCATTGTGTGATATGTCAGTGTATGGGAAATGACTTTAAGCTGCTTATGGTCTCACGGCTATTCCAAAATATAAGTCATATTATATTAACTTGCAATGGTATGCAATAAAGCATTCAAATCATCTCCTAGTAAAATATATTTTCTTGCAACCACATATATCGATAAAATGTTATAAAATTTCAGTACGATATTCGCGAGTGAAAACGGTGGTTATAATACTGCAGACATATTAAATCGCTTTATAGCGTTTTTAGGATAACTTATGCACGTACGTAATTTTTTTACGAAATATTTTTAGCCATGTATTTTAATAGTTTTTTTCACATATGATCTTAAATATAAGTATGAAGGGAAATTGAAACTTCATAAAATATTCATGAATATAGAAAGCATGAAAACCATAAATCATTTTTGGCTGATAGAGCACACGAGCATCAAATCTGTGCACATGATTTAACCATAGAGAGTAATACAATTCTGATCGGAAACAGGAGATTCTTTCATCTCTAATAATGGGAAATGGCCACAAGAAGAGACGTTAGTAGTTTTGGGTTGTACTGTCGAAATATATGTCAATGGTAAACTCAACCGTACCTATTTTTGCAAAAACCTATAAGTCATGTTTTGTTTCCCTGTATGTAAATACACATTATGAATTTTCAAATAATAAAAAACACAAGCCCCATCAGCAGCCATTCTAGTTAATTATACGTTCAACAGTTTGCTCAGCAATCCCATTTTATCCTAACTAAATACCAAAATAGAGTCAAATATCCTATCGATAAGATTGTTGCAATAATTCACAATAAACTCCCTGTCAATCCGTAAGAATGGTTTGTAGCGTATCCTAATTCCCTGTTGCGCGCACGCATGCTTTAACACAATCAACCGTAGCTTCCTAATGACAACGGATTTTGTTGCACGGTGTTGAAGTCTTGAAACATGTTTCAAACGCTTTGAAACCGCGTCCACAGTTTCCGTTAGTTTGTCTACAAGCAGAAAAAATGCTAAAGTTCCAGCAACTACAACCAATACAAGAAACACCAATACAAAGTATATGTAAATTGGGATAACGTTGAAGGCCTTAATCACTAGCCAGCTAGCAACTACAGTAGTCCAGAAGAATGTGGACACAACAACGGACAAATATTTGTCTAACGAATCTTGCACAGTTGAGTAAATTACACAAATACGCTTGTATTTTCGAACACATGTCAACATGCTTCTTTGTCTTGAGATATATCTTTGTAATAAAAGCAAGCAATCATGAAGCGTATCCACGAGCACAAGAACAATCATGCAGGAAAGAACAATCGACCTCGCAGTTTCGAATGCAGCCAGGGTCACCAGCGACCGAAATTAGAAACTAAATATCTTTAGTGGCAAATACGGTTTCGGAAAAAAATCTTGAAAAATGAAGAAGTATGGGTCGAAGCAGAAATACAGTGAGGAGAAACATATCACAAATGGAATGGGTGGTATGACTGTTGCGGATATCAAAAGCACAACGTCTGTCAGATTTAACGAGTTGCTGGTTCCATGGCCTGTCAAATATTTGGTACGAATGAAAATGCGTTAATCAAAAGATTATTGTAACTTATTATCGAAGCAAATGGTTTTAAAAATCACCTTGTGTTTCCCTGTGCCGATATTCGAGCATACTGTTGAATCCTGAAACGCCCTCCAAATTACTCGAAATTGAAACAGCAGCTATTAATGTCCCGGTAACGGTCATTGAGCCGACAACGTAAACTGCGAGCATTCCAGTATTGAATCCTTCCCTTGGCCTAACAAACATATGGGTAATGACTACATATACAAATCCGGTCGAAGCTAAGCTTATAAGGGTAAGTGAAATTAGATATGCAAGTATTGCGGAATCTGAATTGTTGTGGTTGAGCGAAGTGTATGACTTGTTCCAAAATATGGGGAATTGTGGCATGTAAAAGAAGCCACGCTTGACCGTGACAAAGGCTCTCCTTTGATACTTGTTGATCATATTGAATGATGCACACGTATAGGATGTACTTTCAGAGGATAGTTTATTTGTTAATGTCGGGAACTGTTTAATTGCTGTAGTTTTGATTTTTGATTGGACAAATGTTATGATTACGTTCATGCAAAAGCGGCAACGCTGAATGTCACCTTCAAAACTTCGTTATATACGATAGCCTGGATGTCCTTGCCAAAGTTGCTTTCCTTCCAAATCTAAACTACAAAGTATCCCAATTGTATCTAAATACGCAGTACTTGCCTTCTTGTTCATCGATCCAACTAAAATATGTTGCGCAAGAGGAAGTATAAAAATACTTTTATATCGCCAATGGTTTTTGTTCGCTTGCTCTATTAACAATTTTTTTAGAAACAAATTTATCGTTTTATACTGCATGCCTAACAATACTTTTCCTTTGTAGGAAATTGGAAATTTAGAATTCATGTTATGTTTTAGATTTTTTAAGATATAATTACTACGTTATGTTCTACCGGTTAGTTATTTAAGAATTGAGTTGGTATATATGACATGTGATTTAATTTGTTACAATTTTAGTTGTGAGGAGCACAATCCTATTAAATTTTGTTGAAAATTAATTTTCACATATATTACTTTCCAATCAAACCCAAAGTCAAATGCAACCACAAATGTTGATTTGTGCTCACAAGCAGATGTTTGCAAATGTTTCCATGAGGTAACTTGTATGAACACTCTGAATGGCGGGTTTATTTTTGACAGAAGGAATAGAAAAGCAAAAGTCTTTTATGGTTGAAATATCAAGGTGAGTTGAAATAAATATGCAAATATAACAAGACTTTCAGACAAAAGATGCCATGATGTATTTGTTAGCATTAAGTCAAAGTTTTCCGCACAAAACGCGTGAACAAGAAATTCTTGTAACCGTTAAACACAGACGATCGACGTGGTTGGTAACCTGGTGGACAACATTTCTGAGGTCATCATTACATTCTATTTAGTTTAAGTTGTGTAGTCATTTTAACTATTATTATTATAATAATTTTAATTATTATTATATCATCGTTTTAAATTAATCAGCTTGCTGTACCAATTTTCAATAAATTATTCGTCGTTTAAAATTAGCTTATTCTTAATACTCAAACAGATGATATTATTCAGCGTATCACAATTTGTGTGCAACAGTGCATCCTTATATTCAAATCCATTACACATATGTGTATGTCTGCATGGAAGAGACTCTTGATCTCAGTAAAACTATTGAAAATTAAAGATTGTAATTTAATTATTGTATTTTATTCTATTTTATTTCAAAGAATTATACATATCTATTTGTCAAGCGCTTTCTCGCTCATATATCATACAAGCGCAAAGCAACACACCTTTTTCGAAAAGCCAAAATGTTACGTTCTCAGATCTGTTAAATATACATTAGTTTATATTCCTATGCACGACGTGGTACTTGCTGTATTTACAAAGCAATTAATAATAAATATAGTTGGATATTACAGCTCATAAATATATGATCCACCCAAAGCACAGAGAAGTGGTAGCTTCATTGCTCGATACTGTCAATTATAAGCTTTGAAATTTGTTGCTAAAATATTTCTAATTTTTGGTAGTTAGTGCCAGGTTAGTGGCTCGTGTAACTAGTTAATTATTTTAATTCTTATTGGTTAATAATACAAAACGGTTTATACCATTAGCTTCGAAAATGAGTTTTAAAGTTACGTATTATTATCATTGCGGTAGTCACTATGTACTTTGATTGCAAAACGTTTCGGACTTTCTTACATAAAAATCAATATGGCATCAAATATTCTGCCAACAATATTGTGGCAGACGTTCACACTAAACTCTTTGTCAATCCTGAGGAACGGCTTGTATCGAATCCTGATTTGGCTCAGTGCACAAGCGTCCTTTACAACATACAGCCTTACCAATCTACCCTCAACAGATTTTGCAGTGCTATATTGAACGTTTGACGCGTGCCTCATTCGTTTGGTTACCTTATCAACAGTTTCCGTGAGGTCGTCAACAAGCAATAGAAATACAACTGTTCCACCCAATACAACCAAAACCATAAACACAAAAAAAACATATATAAAAGTTGGGATGGTCCTGTATGCTTTAATAATTATCCAGCTGCTTAACACCAGAGTCCAAAAGAATGTTGAGACCACCACGAATAAATATGTTTCTAAAGCACCTTGGACACATGAACATGTTAGGGAAAGCAGTTTGTACCTCCTGATGCAACCTATCCCGTCCCGCCACCATGGAATCCTTCTGTACAAGTCACGTAAGCTGCAGTGTAGTGCATCCACAAATACCAGGATGATCATGCACGACACAACAATTGAGCGGCCCATCTCGAACGCTGCGAGCGCCGTCAACACCCGAAATGTTAAAGTGACTGCTTGTACGGACAAGTCGGGTTGTGGGAAAAAGTCTTGGAAAATAAAGTAGTACGGATCAAAGCAGAAATACAGTGCCGAGAAATAAATGACAAATGGACAGGGTGGAATAACAATTGCAGACATAAACAGCACGGTTTCCGTCATGTCCAATCTTGCCTTGTTTATATACCCTGCGGAAGTATCACAAAAGCCGCAATCTCAATTTTGACCTATTTATTTATTTATTTAATGACATTTTTTTGGCTTAGCTACAAAAAAAAACTCACCTCGTGTTGCACAGAGTCGATACTGGAGCATTGTGTTGAATCCGCATATTCCCTCGGCATGTTTCCAAAGCAATACTACTACTAGGATGGGCGCACCGGTGCCAATTGAGCAGGAAATGTGCATCGCAAGAATTCCTGTACTGATCCCTTCCCGCGGTGTCACAAACAGATGTGTTGTGACCACGTACAAGCAGCCCGACATTATTACACTCATGAGCAAGAGAGAAGTTAGAAATGCAGCTATGGTGGGATCTGAGTTGTTATAGATGAGCGCCGTGTAGGATTTGTTCCAAAATATTGGGAACGTGGGCATGTAGAAGAAGCCCCGTTGGACGATGAAAAACGCTCTCTCCTGACGTTTGCTGATCATTTTGTTTTCAAAACCGAAGCTGCAATGTGGCTCTGACTTCCCGTATATTTATTTTAATTAGACAAATTCAACAATACGAATACCAGAAGCGATATTCAACTGACGGCAATGCTAATTAGTTTGGATCATCCAATCTAGTAGCTGAAGCTGACACTCTTTTATTTTTCTTGGAACTGAAATAAATTAACAGTGCTCTTACCCTCGAAGTAAATGCCAACTAAATTCGTATCAGCGACAAGAAAAACAGCGCAGTTTGGCTTCCTTCTTGCTCATCGATTTAATAAAAATATATTGTGCAATGAAAGCTTTGAAGATATATAAAATATCAGCGTAGTTAAAATGGCTTCAAGCTTTTTGTAATAATAATAGAATTCTCACAAAAAAACAAATATATAATTTTTTCGCTTCACTTTATATTGGCAGCATTCTTGCAAACATACTCGATGCTTTCCGTTGTCTCGTAAATCATATATTCAGTTAAGTGTGGCTATACGAACTGACTAGGTCCACTTTTGAAGTGGTAGTCCACTTCAGCAATATGAAGTATCGATGGCTAGATATTTGTGTGCGTGGTCCGAATATGTACTTCATTTGCTATGAAACTTTATGTAAAGCAGAAAAAGAAAAGAAAAGTGACACTAAAAATTATGATGTTAGTTAAATTAATATACGGAATTATCATGTTTTGGGCGCATATTTCAAAAATTTAATTTAATTTTGCAGAAAGTGCTCATTTTAAAGTTAGCTACTCTAACGTTGAAAATTTTTACTAGGACACCAATTTTGCTAATTTTTTAATTTTCCAGGTCCGATTTAGGTAAACTGTACATCATTTAGTTACAAAGTACGTAGTTTGAATTGTGTAGTACAGACGGAGAAATATACGGTATAATATCAAAAGTGCGTTTTACACTAAATTAACTTTATATACAAATTGGACGACCAAAGTTGCGCTACATTCGCTTACTTCCAATTCGTAGTCGACTTACATTCCAGCAATATACCTAGTGAGTTTTTTGATAAATCCCACATATACCAAAACCGTTATTCAAATTAAGACCAGGTAAAGTTGATGGGCTTCAAAAAAGTTCAATTTCAAGCGCAGATTCTATACGTGATGCTTACTGGACTCCCAATGATATTATCAGTGTACGTCCGCTTCTGGAACTGAGTAATATTAATGTCCATATGCAAATTGAGGCATTTTTTTAATTTGCGGCTTCGTGGACTAGAAAACGAAAGTAGTTTTGGTATTCTGACTACGTAAACCTTCATATAATGCATTGTTGTTCCACGTTCAGCAAATATATACATTATCCTCGCAATAGTTATCAGTTCATTTGCTGGTATTAATAAGCGTTCTGAATTTACAAAGAGCTTGTGGAATATGCAGTCCTAAAACCGGATTGAACTATATGCTCAGATAACTGGGCTCATTATTTGGTGAAATAATGCATCTCTGCTGGGAGTTATGAGACATGTTGGTTTGTTTGTAATACAAAAATGCAAAATTGTCATAAAGCGCACTGTTGGACAAAGAAAGGTGAGGTGACGACATAATGCTGCAAGTGGAATGTGCGTTGGATTTCCATAGTTACTAAATACATGCACGATTTTGAAATTATCCAATTTAGTATGGAAAAACGGTAACAACCTCTGCCAAGAATAACTAAATTCATTCTTATATCCAAAGCCATTCCACATATATGCATGTCTGCATTGAAGAGACTCTTGATCCCAGTAAAACTATTGAAAATTAAAGATTGTAATTTAATTGTTTTATTTTATTCTTTTTTATTTTAAAGAATGATACCTATTTTTCAAGCGCTTTTTCGCTCATATATCATACAAGCGCAAAGCAACACACTTTTTTCGAAAAGCATCCATGTTCATTTTCTCAATGGTCACGGAATACAATACTTTAGTGAACCAGGTAGTTCCGTACAGGTTGAAATAATATTATCAACATTTTCCAACAATTACGACTGCGTTCTCTCTCCCATACTAACCCATTCTTTACGCTAGACGCGAAAACAAGGCAAAATGTAATGTTCTCCGATAAGTTAAATATACATTAGTTGATATTGTTATGCACGACATGGTATTTGCTGTATTTACAAAGCAATTAATAATAAATATCACAGTTGGATATTTTTTATTTATTTTTTTATTAGAGAGACTTGCTCTTTAGGGGCATCGCCCATAGAGCTAAAAGGCAAATATTACAGTAGTAGTATTATTAATAAAATTATTTGCGCTAGCCGCAAAAAACGCTTGCGTTTATGGCACAATTAATTAATATATGCGGTGGTGGTGGATGATGATAAGTGGTTGTGATGATGATGATGACGTAATAAAACGACAGAAACGTTTCAATTCACTTGAACACAAGGAGTCAGTCTTATTTTTTTTGCTCAGTCTAATTATGCTTCAGTCTATACATGCATGATGATGATTATAATGATAAGCATGACAAATTCATAATACTAATAGTAATAATAATAATGGCAATAATAATAACAACAATGATGATGATGGTGATGATGATATATTTTAGTTCGGAGTATCTATAAGATATCTCCGAACTTAACGACGGTTTGTTCGAAGATTATACCTATTTACTAAACAAATTGTTATAGCAATATAGTACAAATAAAAACTAACGTTTCTATTTGTACTATATTGCTACAAGTGCCTAAACAAGAGAATCACCAAGTGGAGTCATTATCGATTCTAGTGAACGCAATTAACTCCACATTCACTTCTTGAAAATTTTTGTTGGTGATTCCAGTGTCAAAACATTTTTTGTATTTGATAACATGGGCAAAAGAAAACCATAGGACTTCATTTCTCGAAAAATAATGCAGTTTTCTCTTTTTTCGTAAAAAAGTAAAGAAGATTCGTCGATTAATGTAAAACGAGTACGAAAAAAATGTGCTTACATTTTGGTCAGGTATGTATTGCATACTCGTTCATGTCTTTCTCGCAAGTCTCTTGTTCTTTTCATCTGCCCACACCATGAACACGTCCTGGTGTCGCTCCGTTTGGTAGGGTTTTTGAACCATGGACACCTCCTACCGAATTGATGTAGGACCAACTATAGAGAATAAAAAAATGTAGGTACATAATAATGTAATATCATGTAAAAATTAACACATGAATGAGAATAAATAATATTCTTTACCTTTTGTTGCGCCGGAGCACTATAATCGCACTTGTTAAAGTGGCTGTCCCTTTTTTGGCAATGAAATTTATTGTTGTGTGCCCTTGCACGATGGGATTGAAGTTTGGACCTTGTCGGAAACCTTTCCGTGCAAAGGTAGCACACAAAGTCTCGCTTCATCCCTTTTCGTCGGAGAGCAAGAGACAACGAAATACTTTTCGCATGTCTCCTTACATTGTTTGTGTTTAGTATAGACTTGGCAGTAATCTCTGGAGGTGAAAGTATTTATTTTCAAAGTTGACACTTTGCCGCTCTTTTCTTGCGTTTTTGCGGGTATCCTTTGCCTCTTCTTCTTCATCCACATCGGCTTCATTCATCATTCGTTCCATATCTTGGACGTCATTATCAAAGGCACTATCACCATCTGCATCTGCATTCTGTAGCAATTCTTCGCGTTTGTCGCTATATGACTCGACAAGGGAGTCTCGCCGATAAGCTGCACGCTTAAGGAAAAACTCCTGCAAGAATGTCGGAAATTCCACAGCCACAAGAGACTTTCGCGTAAAATTCCGACACAGTAAGGGTTCGTTGCACCGTCTCATTGGAATTTGTTTTATTTCGGTGAATTTAGTTGTTGCACTAAAGCTGTGGTCCAGACACATAGCACAGATGAAGTGGTATGCAGGTTTCCCATTTGGTAGTTTGCAGGTACGGCTGTAATAAAGGTGATCATTTTCATGAATTGTATGTCCCAAGAAGGAACACTCAGCGCTGTGAAATCTCTCCCTATAACACACATCAAATAAATAATTATTGCGTATTTATTTTTATTTTCTTTTAAATTTGTAGAAAAGTGTCAAGTTTACCATTTCCCGTCGATAAATAATTTCTCTTCCACTTTTGTTAGGTATCCTGTTGAATATGCAAAATCCCCCAACCTTGAAATAGCAAATGAATCACATAATTAAAATTCTTCAAATTAATTGTAAATATCAACATTTAATGGTAAAATTGCACATACGTGAGTCCTGGGGGCACGCCATCCACCAATACTGCACTGCTGACACTCTGTTTTCCATTGTCCGCCCTTTAATAAAAATATAATAATTGTTAATAATTAATAAAAATCATTTCTCATAATTTGTTATTATAAGTAAAGCTTACGATGTAATGTCCTTTTCAAGTGGAGGAAAATCCTTATTCTGCAAGGTGAAATCATTTTTGCGACCAACCTTGTCTGGTGCGACAACTTCCGCATACCTGAAATAATATAATGTTTTTAATAATAACAGTATAATTTTATACTTCATATATACATAAAACACTAACGTTTTGGGTTGAGAGCCGTTGTCTTGCTTTTTAGAAACCTGCATCTATAATTAAAAATAAATTCGTTAAAATCAGTTGTGCTGTTGAAAATTATGATATATTGCATGCCATAAAAAGGGAATTACCGGAAAGCCTTAAAATCCCTCTCCGGCATGTAACATCTCATGTTGTCTATGTTGACTGTTACTTGGCTGCACCTGCAACAATGAATTAAGCGTATAAATTGTTTGTTTATATAAATGTAGCGAATAAATATATTATATGTATACATCTACCCTTTGACAGCAACTGAAGAAGGTCCTGCCTTAGCATTGTCACTCCTGCGAAAAAATGTCAACTTATACATGCATGCACAGGTATAGAGCATATATACATATATATTTGCATTGTCAAGTCATTCTTACAACGTGGCGTTGAATTTTTCACGTCTTTCCGCAAAATAGTGTTTTAGGACACTGTTGACCGCATCCCTATAATTAGAACACAATAATAATTATCTACTATGATTTGGAATCATTTTTAATATATGCACATATACTTACATCTGTACATCGTTGTGCGATGTACTTGGCACAGGTTTGGCATACCTGTAATCAAAAACAACAAAGAGTATCAGTTACTTGCATTATTACATATGAACGTGTAGTAGTAATAACAATAAACGCCAGAATAAATGCACAGATTTCACTCACTTTCTATCTTTGAATGCTTGTCGCCTTTCCTGGAAAAAAGTGCGTACGTCATTATCTGCCAAGGCACGTTCGTAATTTTGTGGGTTCAGTCTGACAATTCTTACAATTGCCCTGAAAGAGCAAAAAAACAAAGTATTTAGTTACCTAATAACACTACACAGTTTGCCTTGCAATAAAAATAATATTACGTTTTGGTTCGGCATTCCTCCAGTAACTTTGCTATATTCGCTTTCTCCATCTATTTACAAACACACAAACGTACACATAAACAAAGAGAACCGGTTTCAGATGGTTAAAAAAGCCATATAAAAGTATATCTCTCACCTTTGCACGGTTGACAGGTAGAATATCTGATGTTGTGTACTTGTTGAACGCAAGAAAGTAGATAGACTGACGACGACGATGATGAGATACCAGATGAGCGCATGGTGTATATTATTATATGCACTAAAGTACCGACTGCCGTCGGACGATGCATCATCTCCATCTGCCAAATGCTGATGTATTAGCTTGTCAAAAAACAAGCTACACCCATCCATCTCTCATAATAATATGCGGGTACATACCTAGATGGCTGAACGATGATGACAACGTTTGAAAGTCATCATCATCATCCAGCACCACCGCTAATGCTTTTTTAAATGCGCCATATATGCAAATAATATTCGCGGCTAGGGCAAATAATTTTCTTAATAATACTACTTATTACATTGACAACATGATTCTTTGATTTCAGTAGAACATTATTTAGACGCTTAAATAAACATTACAGTCATTGTAGAATAGGTAGAAAGTCTATATATAAATGGAACTAGTTAACAAATGACACTTAGTAAGATTCTTGCTTATGATATACATCAACGTGAAACTATAGGTAAATGATTAACTTATTATTTATTACTTTACACACATTTTTTATATACATTTCTTATCTTTACTAATACATGGCTATACATATAACTTCAATTTTCCAGATCATTGATATTGGCAACTTATCAAAATATGATTAATCATAATTTATAGAATTTGAGTAGATAGTATGTATATACCTATGGATTATGTTTAGGGGTATTAAATGTTATATTAAATATTAAATAAGTTATAAACACAACGTATGATAGCTATAACGATATGATATAATTAGATAGATTAAAGTATTGGTGGAAATTATAATAAAACATTTAAAATCGCAGTTGGATATTGCAGCTCATAAATATATAATACACCGAAAGCAGAGATAAGTAGTAGCTTCATTGCTCGATACTGTCAATTATAAGCTTTGAAATTTGTTGCTAAAATATTTCTAATTTTTGTAGTTAGTGCCAGGTTAGTGGCTCGTGTAACTAGTTAATTATTTTAATTCTTATTGGTTAATAATACAAAACGGTTTATACCTTTAGCTTCGAAAATGAGTTTTAAAGTTAGGTATTATTATCATTGCGGTAGTCACTATGTACTTTGATTGCAAAACGTTTTGGACCTTCTTACATAAAAATCAATATGGCATCAAATATTCTGCCAACAATATTGTGGCAGACGTTCACACTAAACTCTTTGTCAATCCTGAGGAACGGCTTGTATCGAATCCTTATTTGGCTTAGTGCACAAGCGTCCTTTACAAGAGACAGCCTTATCCATCTACCCTCAACAGATTTTGCAGTGCTATACTGAACGTCTGACGCGTGCCTCATTCGTTTGGTTACCTTATCAACAGTTTCCGTGAGGTCGTCAACAAGCAATAGAAATACAACTGTTCCACCCAATACAACCAAAACCATAAACACAAAAAAAACATACATAAAAGTTGGGATGGTCCTGTATGCTTTAATAATTATCCAGCTGCCCAACACCAAAGTCCAAAACAATGTGGAGACCACCACGGATAAATATTTGTCTAAAGCATCTTGGACACATGAGCAGATTAGGGAAAGCAGTTTGTACCGCCTGATGCAACATATCCCGTCCCGCCGCCATGGAACCCTTCTGTACAAGTCACGCAAGCTGCAATGTAGTGCATCCACAAACACCAGGATGATCATGCAAGAAACAACAATTGAGCGGGCCGTCTCGAACGCTGCGAGCGCCGTCAACACCCGAAATGTTAAAGTGACTGCTTGCACGGACAAGTCGGGTTGTGGGAAAAAGTCTTGGAAAATGAAGTAGTACGGATCAAAGCAGAAATACAGTGCCGAGAAGTAAATGACAAATGGACAGGGTGGAACAACAATTGCAGACATAAACAGCACGGTTTCCGTCATGTCCAATCTTCCCTTGTTTATATACCCTGCGGAAGTATCACAAAAGCCGCAATCTCAATTTTGACCCATTTATTTATTTATTTAATGACATTTTTTTGGCTTAGCTACAAAAAAAACTCACCTCGTGTTGCACAGAGTCGATACTGGAGCATTGTGTTGAATCCGCATATTCCCTCGGCATGTTTCCAAAGCAATACTACTACTAGGATGGGCGCACCGGTGCCAATTGAGCAGGAAATGTGCATCGCAAGAATTCCTGTACTGATCCCTTCCCGCGGTGTCACAAACAGATGTGTTGTGACAACGTACAAGCAGCCCGACATTATTACACTCATGAGCAAGAGAGAAGTTAGAAATGCAGCTATGGTGGGATCTGAGTTGTTATGGATGAGCGCCGTGTAGGATTTGTTCCAAAATATTGGGAACGTGGGCATGTAGAAGAAGCCCCGTTGGACGATGGAAAACGCTCTCTCCTGACGTTTGCTGATCATTTTGTTTTCAAAACCGAAGCTGCAATGTGGCTCTGACTTCCCGTATATTTATTTTAATTAGACGAATTCAACAATACGAATACCAGAAGCGATATTCAACTGACGGCAATGCTAATTAGTTTGGATCATCCAATCTAGTAGCTGAAGCTGACACTCTTTTATTTTTCTTGGAACTGAAATAAATTAACAGTGCTCTTACCCACGAAGTAAATGCCAACTAAATTCGTATCAGCGACAAGAAAAACAGCGCAGTTTGGCTTCCTTCTTGCTCATCGATTTAATAAAAATATATTGTGCAATGAAAGCTTTGTAGATATATAAAATATCAGCGTAGTTAAAATGGCTTCAAGTTTTTTGTAATAATAATAGAATTCTCACAAAAAAACAAATATATAATTTTTTCGCTTCACTTTATATTGGCAGCATTCTTGCAAACATACTCGATGCTTTCCTTTGTCTCGTAAATCAATATATTCAGTTAAGTGTGGCTATACGAACTGACTAGGTCCACTTTTGAAGTGGTAGTCCACTTCAGCAATATGAAGTATCGATGGCTAGATATTTGTGTGCGTGGTCCGAATATGTACTTCATTTGCTATGAAACTTTATGTAAAGAAGCAGCGCTTAAGAAAAGTGACACTAAAAATTATGATTTTAGTTAAATTAATATACGGAATTATCATGTTTTGGGCGCATATTTCAAAAATAAAATTTAATTTTGCAGAAAGTGCTCATTTTAAAGTTAGCTACTCTAACGTTGAAAATTTTTACTAGGACACCAATTTTGCTAATTTTTTAATTTTCCACGTCCGATTTAGTTAAACTGTACATCATTTAGTTACAAAGTACGTAGTTTGAATTGTGTAGTACAGACGGAGAAATATACGGTATAATATCAAATTCTTCGATATAATTTTTTGCATTTCATTGTTGACTAGAATCAGGAAATTACTTTTGTAAAAAGATCCCGCTGAAGGTGTGAGCAATTCAAATCTATCAGATTTGAATATGTAAATTGCTTTTATTCTTTCATGAGTGTGTATTCTTTATAGGTTTGAGTTGAATTTTAGTTTGTTGTAGAGTTTTGGAAGTTTTGAAATTATATGATGCAGTGTCAATGTTGAGCTAATTTATTGAAGCAGCTGACAACATTGGGAGCATAAGGATTGTTTGTCAATTACGCATTCCTTCATCATCAATGAAATTGAAATAAAACATCTCAGTATGTCATTGCGTTGTAATGGATGGAATGGAATGTGTTGAGTCATAAAGTTTCGATATTGATGAGACTGTCTCTCAGTACAATAATCATTGCTACATCGTGTCCAATGAATCATTAATGTTTAATACATTTTCGCATGGTCAGCGAAAATTGGTTGTAATGTTAGGTTTGCGTTTAGTGCGTTTGCTTGTCAATAGGGCAATGGTGTTCGGCTCCTATTCTGTCTTCTTTCGTTCGTGCTTCCTTTCATAGTCTCTCACAACTTGCTTGAGTTTGTTGTTGGGGCTCTTGTGACCTCAATCCAGTCGATTTGGTGAGATGGTAGCTTGGCCAGCAGAGCTTCAACAACAGTAGCTTCTGGGAAATTTGTGAGTTTGTCACGCAGAGCGTACCGTGCTCTCAACAGATATGATGACGATTATTCTCCTTGTTCAGGTTGGGATGACAAAATTTCAGAAACATTTTGCTTTCGTTCATCGTGAAATATTCCACAAGTTGGTCGTATGAAAATGCAGTGTTCCTAAGGTGGGTGTCATTAAGTTGAAACCAAAGTGTTGCTTCGTTCTCAGTGAATGCGAATGGAAGTGTTAGCTTGATAACATTGTCACTGAGACCTTGAGACTGTCCCCAAAGCTTAAATGTTTTGAAGAACGGTTTCAAAACTGATTGCTTCAGTTTTGGAGCCGTGTACTTTGGCATTAGAGACACGTTCATTGTAAAGTTGGTATGAAGATTTTGACGAGCGTGGCTAGTTTTCTTGCTCTTTTTTGTCTTGATTGAGATTTCCGGGGAACTATGAAGTTTTTGCTTGGCAGTGAGGTGGAAAATCGACGAGCATCTCCACCAGTTAGAAATATGGTGGGCCATTTGCATGGCTTGCTTGAGTGGTGGCTCTATGCAGAGCTGCAGTGGCTAGCAGCCACAATCGCAAAAGATGATGCACTCACATTATGATAATGATTGGTTGAACTAGGCAAATATATTTCTTGTGATCTGATTATCATCGGATCTCGATATTGAATGATTGTTTTTATTGATTACGACTTTCTTTATATACACTCATGGAAGTTACTCATTACTCATACATTAGATTCACACATATTATTATTTGCATGCACATTTACGAATAATTAGGTTAATATGTTAGTCATACATTCTTTGTCAATGTCAGTAGTCATTCATTCATACTCATTCATTAAAGGTCGCATGCCGCGCATACCATAACAGTGCGTTTTACACTAAATTAACTTTATATACAAATTGGACGACCAAAGTTGCGCTACATTCGCTTACTTCCAATTCGTAGTCGACTTACATTCCACCAATATATCTAGTGAGTTTTTCGATAAATCCCACATATACCAAAACCTTTATTCAAATTAAGACCAGGTAAAGTTGATGGGCTTCAAAAAAGTTCAATTTCAAGCGCCGAGTTTATACGTGATGCTTACTGGACTCCCTATGAAATTATCAGTGTACGCCCGCTTTTGGAACTGAGTAATATTAATGTTATGCAAATTGAGGCATTTTTGATCTGCGACTTCGTGGACTAGAAAACGAAAGTAGTTTTGGTATTCTGACTACGTAAACCTTCATATAATGCATTGTTGTTCCACGTTCAGCAAATATATACATTTTCCTCGCAATAGTTATCAGTTCATTTGCTGGTTTTAATAAGCGTTCTGAATTTACAAAGAGCTTGTGGAATATGCAGTCCTAAAACCGGATTGAACTATATGCTCAGATAACTGGGCTCATTATTTGGTGAAATAATGCATCTCTGCTGGAAGTTATGAGACATGTTGGTCGCTTGTAATTGTTATGGTATGCGCGGCATGCGACCTTTAATGAATGAGTATGAATGAATGACTACTGTCATTGACAAAGAATGTATGACTAACATATTAACCTAATTATTCGTAAATGTGCATGTAAATAATAATATGTGTGAATCTAATGTATGAGTAATGAGTAACTTCCATGAGTGTATATAAAGAAAGTCGTAATCAATAAAAATAATCATTCAATAACGAGATCCGATGCTAATCAGATCATAAACAAATATATTTGCCTAGTTCCACTAATCATTATCACAATGTGAGTGCATCATCTCTTGCGATTGTGGCTGCTAGCCACTGCAGCTCTGCCCAGAGCCGTCTCTCAAGCAAGCCATGCTAATGGCCTACCATATCTCTAACTGGTGAGACGGCTCTGGGCAGAGCTGCAGTGGCTAGCAGCCACAATCGCAAGAGATGATGCACTCACATTGTGATAATGATTAGTGGAACTAGGCAAATATATTTGTTTATGATCTGATTAGCATCGGATCTCGTTATTGAATGATTATTTGTATTGATTACGACTTTCTTTATATACACTCATGGAAGTTACTCATTACTCATACATTAGATTCACACATATTATTATTTACATGCACATTTACGAATAATTAGGTTAATATGTTAGTCATACATTCTTTGTCAATGTCAATAGTCATTCATTCATACTCATTCATTAAAGGTCGCATGCCGCGCATACCATAACATAATACAATACAAAATTGTCATAAAGCGCACTGTTGCACAAAGAAAGGTGAGGTGACGAAATAATGCTGCAAGTGGAATGTGCGTTGGATTACCATAGTTACTAAATACATGCATGATTTTGAAATTATCCAATTTAACATGGAAAAATGGTAACAACCTCTGCCAAGAATAATTAAATTCAATCAAACATATTAATAATTAGATATTAGCTGATATGATTTTTTGTTAATTATTAAACAATTATATTCGTATTAGTGGTTTGTGATCTATTTAACCACTATCTTAGTTACCAGGATTACCATATTCAATTTTTATTGAGCGTTACCTACTCGAATTATTAACTTCCTTTAAAGTGGAATAAAGGGTGTATCACAGTTCCTACGACAGGACTCAATCAGTTCTAACCTTTGAACAAACATGATTCAAAGGAAATAGTATGTTAAGTCAGATTCTCTGATGTCTAAAGCTTCAATAATCCATTTTTTGGAGTTTTACATTGTACCCTTTAAAATTGGCAGATATTCAAAACCCACGTGACAAACATGCAAGTTTACCGACGACATGAAATTTTTTCAGTCGACAAAAAAGACATTTTTAAATGGCACATTATCAAACCCACATTTGTTAGAATCAGAATTTTCTTGTGAACCAGGAACATGCCTTCAACAAACAAATAGTTCCATATTTTGACTTTGATGGCACAAAATAAATGCAATGAAATAAGTTACATGTTGAAATTTTGCACCAAAACCGAAACTTTGAACATATTAAGATTCATAAAGCAGAGACTTATATTTTTTGTGTTTAATGATTTCTATGATAATCTGCAACTACACTGTGCCTTTTTGGATAGATCTACATTTCATCAAATTTGACCACAGTGGTCTCGGTAACTGAAGAAGCATTGAACTAAAAATATGGTTTGAATCATTTTTTGTATTTGATGCCATAAAGGTGCCATAAAGGATGCCATAAAAGAAAGGTCAGCCCACCGACGCGCACGTTGTCGGAAATTGTTCTTGGTCCGTAAAATGATTCTCTTTCTTTTGAATATCACGTCCATTCTACAGGTAGCCATTTTAATATTGCATGCCAACTGAAGGGTTTTTTTTCAAAAACAATTTTACGGCCCTCGCCTGTTTGTAGGTATCAGCTAGGAAGCCAAAAAACGGAGAAAACGACGCGTTAAAGATGAGAGAATCTACTTGAATTTTACACACGGTTCAAGGAAATCGTACACAAAAGCTTTAACTGGTTGAACCTAGCCATATGAATTATGATACACCCTTCATGTCTGGACAATTTCCTTCGGAGTGTTTGAATAAATGTACCTTTACTACGCCACATATGATTACGCACCGCGTGATACTTGTTTAATACAAACCAAGACTAACCTAACATTCTATGTGAATATCAATATGGAGACAAATTTCCTGCCAATAAGGTTGTGGCAAAAATTAACAATACATTCCCAGTCAATTTTTAAAAATGGCTTGTTACGTATCCTAATTCCGCGCTGTGCGCGTGCATCCTTTAACACAATCAACCGCAAATGTCGCAAAAGCATCGACTTGGCTGCACTGCGCTGAAATTTTGGAATCTGATTCAGCCCTTTTGTTACCTTGTCAACAGTTTCGGTAAGCTGGTCAACGAGTAGAAAAACATTAGTGTTCCTACGACTACAACTAACACGACGAACACAGATACTATGTATATGTATATATATCGGGATAACCATAAATGCTCTATTTATAATCCAGCTGCCCAACGCAATAGTCCAAAAGAACGTGGATACAACAACGGTCAAGTATTTAGCTAAGGAGTCGCACACAACTGAATAAATTACGGAAAGCTGCCGGTAATTCGGCTCCCTGTGGATTATAATGTCTTGTAATTAATGCAGCTAAATACATATGGAAATAATGGAAAATGATATTTAATCTAACCTCGGGTTTCCCTGTGCCGATACACAAGCATGCTGTTAAATCCCGGGACACCCACCAAATTATTCCAAGTGAAACCGCAACTATTATGGGACCGGCAACGGCAATTAAGGAAAAAATGTAAACTGCAAGTATCCCCGTGCCAAATCCTACTCTTGGCCTTATGAAGAGGTGTGTAGTGACTGCATATAACTTTCCGGCAGAAACGACACTCATGAGAACCAAAGATGTGAGATATGCAGTGATTGTGGGAACAGAATTATTGTGGTCGAGTGCGGTGTAAGATTTGTTAAAAATATGGGGAATTGTGGCATTCAGAAGTATCCTCGCTTGACAGCGGCAAACGCCCTCATGTGATGCTTGTTTATCATATTGAATACTGGTCACGTTCCGTTAACTGCGGTATATTGATGTTGTCAATGAGATGATCTCAATGTGTTTAACTCTATTAATTATAGCAGACGTGCTACTTGTCAAATACTAAACTCATCACTTTTATAACGTTCCGGCAGAACAACTGCGAACTATAGTAGATGGTGCTGTTACTACCTTGGTCTATTTTAAAGTTAATACAAACTAGAACCTATCAATGACGGGCAACAGGACGCAGAATTTGCCTTCTTGTTTATCGATCCAATTAAAATATATTGCGAAACATGAATTTTTATATTACTTATTACTTGAGGGTATGTACAGTGGGTTTTATAGGCTGGTTATATCAGCATTATTGCAACACAAATTTTACTATTTATGACTTCGAGTCCATTTCCTTGTGAATTTTGAATAGATTTCATTTGGAACTTGGCGGAAACACAATTAAATTTCATTACGGCATGCTATCTTGAAACTGTTTGCAATTATTTTTAGCATATTTTATTAATTAGCGAATTGTGTATTGCTTTTAGAAACTACACGGGAAAGTTTAGGACTATCCATCGGTGGAGTTGATTCATCGCTAGAGAAAATTAGGTGTACAAATTGGGAAATTTGTAGTTTAAATATATCATCGTTTCGATTTATTCAAGCTGTGATGCACTACTGGTTATTTATCCAGAGTTTCAATTAGTTTTGATGTCATGTCATAAATTTAATTGCAATTTTATTTGGTATGGTCACTGTTACATTCTGTTATGTTGAACATTCATGTTTGCATTTTTTTGTTTCCAGTACATTTAATTTTAATGTATGCAGATAAAATGTAAAAGCGTTTTCATCATTCACTTGTAATGGCGTACTCAACAAAACTTACCCTACCTACATAAATACAACAGCGCAGTCAAATATCCTATCAAAAAATATTGTTTTTGGACGTTCGTGAATACAATGAACCTTATTTTTGTAATGGGATCTTATGTTAGAAAACAATTGTGTATCCTTCCCGTAATTTATGAAACCTCGTACATAGCACGTGGGCTGAAAACTTGAAAATGGACTAAAATTGATCTGTTTTGAAAAACGGTATTTTCAAAACTACCAAATATTGTTGTCCGATTGTTAAAGACATTTGTTTGTCTTAAGTTTTGTTTTGTAATTCGAAATGGCTATATTCTAATGTTACTGCAACTATTACCAACTGCAAAACCACGGCCACAAAGTATATATATATTGGGATAACATTGAATGCCAAAATTACTATCAAACTAGCTACTTCTATAGTCCAGAGGAATATGGACACAACAACGGACAAGTTCTTGTCTAACGAAACGAATGTTGCAAAGTCGAGTAAATTACACACATCAGCGTATACTTTCGAATACATGATAACATGGAAACATTTCTTGTGATATTTCTGTGTAGCAAATATACACAGTAGTCCAGCGTATCTAAGAGCACACTAACTATCATGCACGAAACCACAATTGACCTCACGGTTTCGAAAGCGGACAGCGTCACTAGCGCCCGAAATGTGAAAGATAATATTTTCACGGTCACGTTCTGCCCAGGGAAGATATCCCCGAAAATGAAAAAATATGGGTCGAAGCAAATATATAATGACGAGAAATAAATATAATACAAATGGAAGAGGCGGTATGAGCGTCGCAGATATCCAAAGCACTATATCTGTCAGAATTAATGAGCTGTTGTCTCCACCGCCTGTGAAACATATAGTACCAATCATCAAATGATTAATCTAATTTAACTTGTTCGTGAATCAAAGCGAATGGTTTTTAAATTTCACCTTGTGATTCCGAGTAATAAAAAACTTGTTTAACAAGTGAAACAAAGTATTGGTGTCTTGAAGACAGTCCCGGTTGAACATTATCGCTGTCATGTATGCCAATGCAACCATGAAAGTTCTGTTCATAGTCCTCATTCTGCAAATCACATACCTAGTAGAATGCTACAAATCAAAAAGCATATACCGATTTGAAACACTTGACCGAGCCTATGCAATGAAGTACAGCATTACAGGTTGGCGACAAAAGACAATCCCGCACCCAGGATCCCACAAGTCATTTAAATACAAATCCCCGACAAAACCAGTTGAAATATTAAATGAAATGACACAACCATTGCAGCACAATAATCCATTTGTGGTATTCACCAACTTTCTGGATGTTGACTTAGCGGAGCCAAGATTTCCGGTCATAATTCGGACTCCTATGCCCGTCATATCGATAGTGGAAACCAATGGAAACGCAAAGCCCAAGAACACATTGTGGATTCCGAAGAGAAAATATAATTGCAGTTCAAACTGTACCATGCACTTAATTAGATGCCACCCTTCCAAATTTTTGTTTTCTGAACCAGCAAACGAATCTCATTTAGTGTTTGCTTCCGAGTTGTGCCTTCGAGTTAACTTTTATCAAATGGCGTCTGCAAGCAAACCATGGGCGGCTGTTGTAAATGTCATGATATACATCCCGCCATATTTGACACGGACGCGACCATATTTAGGCCATCTTCGAGTTTTCCGATATGCACTAGGTTCGACCTCAGAGTCCGACATGCTCAAGTCGATTATTCCGTCGAGGGCTCCAATCTATAACCTTCTAATCGGTGGAACAATGCGATATTCAACTAGTGAGCTATATTCGTGGGTAATGAGTTCAATACACCAACTCTACTTACCATTCGATCAGTACGAACCCAGCATGAAGCACAATGTGTTTTATTTGATTCGGGAATCAAATGATAGCAAACATTCTTTAGAGATTCAAGTAGTACGTGTATGCTATTGTAAGGAGCAAGTGCAATTACTCAGCCTGGATAAAACGGGCCATATTGGAATTTCAATGCATCTTGACAAACGGATGGACTACCCGTCCTTCCCGTGGCACGGATTTTGGACCAAAATTTTAGGGTCTGATACAATAGCTTGCATATCACGATTGCTAACGTCCTGCAATAGTTACAAAAGCCATCTTAACAACTTTTTTAAGACACGTTTCTCGAGCAGCGCAGATCGATACCAACATGCAGTTGTAGTCGTCATTCTGGAGACCATGAAAAACAAAACATACTTTCTCGACGACTGGCGACCAGACTTAATATGCCGAGACGGCATCCTTGTGGAGATAACGGATATACCTGACATTGTAAGGTCACGAAAGAAATTGACACATTACGTTTTTCCATCCGACTGGAAAACATGGAACGAACAGGGTTCTATGATTCATATTCCCCGACAAATGACAATTGATAATTCACCGAGCAGATTGAGATTTGTTACATGCGGAACGCAAGGGAAACATTCCTATCTTTTTGAAGAGCTCACTAATGTATACGAGCTCCCAGTTTGGCTTTGCATTGCCATTTGTATACCAGTAGTTTCGATAGCGATGGTTAGGTATGATGGAAATGCTTTGGTTGTCAAGTTATTGAAAATATTTCACAACAATCTCCTGCCGTTAGTCAAGGTATTCCTGGAACAGGGAAATCCCTTTCCAGGTTCAGTTGAACGTAATATTTCGCTACGTTGGATTGCGATAGCATTCATGCTAGCAGTACTGGTTGTGAGCAATGGATACAAAAACAACAATGTCTACAACATGATAACCCCAAGAGCACCCATTTTGTACAAAACGTTGGCGGCTCTGCAAAGAGACAATTTTTCAATTTATACCAGAACTGCTGGAACGTATTTCGATCTCAGTGAGGGCGTGGATGTTTTGCCCCTTTCTCCTAAAAACCACACCATAGTTCCAAATCTCAGACGTAACCGTTTCTCCACGATTACCGAGACTTTCTATGTGATCATTTACGACAGGTTTGCTGCAATGACAGACCTGTACGACTACGCGGCTAAACAAGCGCTTCGATTTGCGAGCAAGGAAGAACTGCAACTTGTAAATAGTGCAAAAAATGCTTCTACTTTTCACCCGAAAGTGACAACTCTGTTTGAGCGCCTTATTCGTGCCATCATTCCGATTGTACAATCCGGGCACATTTCAAATGACACGGAATATCTTGATACTGTCATTCAGCCCATATTACGGAATGTATTCAAGGAACGAGAGAAGCAATGGTACTTGGATGATCTGATGGCCTGTAATAAAACGGCAATAATAATGCCGGAATCGGAAGGTGCCGATCTTGCGAAACAGATAACTAGAAGGGACAAGTCGAAAAGGGTTTCAATTAGTTCGGATATATACAGTAATTACACATTGGTATTTTCGTTGACATACTATGGTCATTGGTCGTTTATGACGCGACTTAGGGCTATCAGCGAGAGCGGAGTTGTAAACTGGTTACCCGGGCTTTTCAAAAGTGAGTACGCAGTGGACCAATTGGCAAGTGCAGAGCCACAGCCAGCATCCCTAAAGGGCAATATCGCTATGTTGTTTATGCTGCAAGCTATTGGATACTGCGTTGCACTCTTGTCATTCTCAGTTGAAAATTATCTCTTTATTATTATTGTAGTCAAAATGGTGCGTATGTTTGTTTGCAAGGTAGTATGTATTTGTGTCGGACATTTTAAAATATTCTGTAAAAGTTGCCGACGAAAACTTTGTAGAGTTTAAGTTAGGCCGTAGGATATAATGCCGCATGTGTATTAGCCGCATAAAAAACTAGTAAGGTGTAAACCTTTAATATATAACTACCGGAAATGCGATGTATGCCCAATTAACAACGGAAATACGCAATTTCAATATGTCTTGTAAGCTCAAATTGAACTTCGCATTGAATTTACACCACAACATATTTTTGAGGTCAGAGACCCCTCCCCCTTCCAGACTCCACCCTGACGACAGGGGAGTGATTTGACCCATTGTGCTTTGGCAAAAAATGATCGTCTTGAACTCCTCTATTAATTTCAACAATAAACTTTTTTGATGATTTTTTGACCCCCACCACTTCAAAGACGTCGATGTCCCTACTTCCGGCCAATGATGAGGTACATGGCTGAAAATCAATAGGGATCGTGTCCTTGGGCCAAGGTACCTCTATGCCAAATTTGAGCCAAATCGGTCGACATGGAGGGAAGCTAGAGTGTTGATGGACAGACAGACGGACAGGCAAACAGATCAATCGCTATAACTACCTTTCAAGCATTTCATGCTTCCGGTAGTTAATAAACGTATCGATGTTTTGAGTTTTGTTCGATTGCGAGCAATTATAATTTCAAAAATTTAAAATATATTATTATATCAAATACTTCCAACAAAAAATGCTAAATTTCTAGCGCGGAGATAACAGACAAACATATGTTTTATAACTTTCAACCTTACGTTAACCATTTTCGTTACAAGGTGTCATTCAAGTTAGTAATTTATCAACTGTAGCAAAAAAGGATGCATTTAAAAAGATGATGTGATAATACGGCATTGATACTTAATTTAAAGCACACGGCGACTATGGTAGTGCTGGCATTGGTACATACCCTACAAAAATAGCTTCAAACGTTGCATTCGTATTGTGTGCTATTATCTCTAAACGAATTATGAGTAATGAACATGTACAAGTTTTTCACGGCAAGAGTATAATATTGGAATTACTTCATGTGGGAATGATACCACTAATTAGTGCCTTGGTATACTTTCTGCAGCCACAAAGGAAAAAAACATGAATTAAAAAAGCTACGCTAACCGCAAATATACATCACCTTGCTTATTTGGTGGATAAAAATGGGCATTCCAACTTTAATGTTTGCAGCGGAAAGCCGTCTTTTTAGCAGCGACCATTTTCATATACATGTACATTTCAAGTACTATCTCTGTAACTAACAAGAATTTATTGCAGATTGGTTTTTCAATGAATCATCAGAAAACCTTGTATCAACGCTAAACAAACCTTCAAACATGTGCAGTGTCTATGGAGGACGTACGAGACCGCAAAGCCTCTGTGGTTTTTCAATGCAACAAATCTATAAAAAGAAATGCAACAGTTCAGTATCAGAAAACTTAAATTTAGCACGCGTCAGCATCTGGACGAAATAAATAGTAGATGTTCGATGTACACTACCCACAGTTGACTATATTGTACTCATTGGAATTCAGCCACACTGCAAAAATCCTGGTTAGGATTATTCTCCCTGTTGATAGTATTCTGCTAATAGTTTATCTTTGTGTACAATGAGCTTGAAAGCATTTAAGACTCAGATTGCGACATTGGCAACAATTGATCTGGTATCAGTAAAAAGTATTGCAAATTTATCACCGCATATTCTGTGTATTGATGTTGTTGTCTTGTCAATTATGTAAACTAATTATCCCAAAATCTAGGCATTTTCGACCTTTGGACTTTTGGTTCACTCCAGTGTTGTGGCGTACACATTATGGGTGATATCGTCTTATGATTTCATTCGCTACCTGTTTCGCGGTAATTAGCACGCGGTAGTTGCTGTTGAAAAGCATATTTGATACAAAGCTGGTTATTTTTGTGTTTTGATACGAAGGAGTCACCGTTGGATTTTTGATAATCGCAATACTCATCGCACTGCTGCGTGTCCTACTGGTTGTGTTGGCATACTGCCTTTACAAGGAAGCTCAAAGTGTACGTATCAAGTTTTGTATGGAAATTATTATTATGCATTATATTTTTACATTTAAACCATGTTAATTATGGTAATTACGATGCACAAATTGTATATTATAGTTGGACTCTGAATTTTCTGTGATCAAGAAATGGCTTCTTTGGTGGAGCATCTTTACTGGATTGATGGCCATGTTGCTGGCACAAATTTTGTTGGTCGGAATGGCGGGATACATTCCGGAGAACTCCATCCTGTTCTGCGTCTTGCCGTTGGCGTACAAGATTTCCATTTTGTTCCTCATGGCATCATGCGTCTGGGCTCATATGCCGCAGTTGTAATTACACTATCATATTGACAATTGAATTTTCATTGATATGCTAAAAACTAGCACTGTCACTGAATCAAGAAAAAACAAGTATATCTATAGAACGTATTTGTTTTAGCCGCATTAATCCGGAGACAATATATAATTCTAGACGAAATATGAATTTCGCTGCGTGGACCCCGTCGAGTTGGCGGAGATACAGTATTTAAAATGTACCCACATTTTCGGAAATAGTGCCGAATATTATATCCCTTATTGCTCGGAAATATAAACTTAAAATTAACTTTATTAAACTGTTCTGAATTTTGTTGTTACCAAATTATTTCAAAAAGTCGGTAATAGATGTTTCCATATATTACATCCGATCCGATCCGATTTTTCTCTTGCAAACTATTCAGCGGATGTTAGCATATAATCTTCTGAAATGAATTTAAATTTGAAGTTATACGTTTACACGGCGACAACGATCTACATAAAGCAATGTATATTTTCTCATCTTATTCTCTCAAACTGTTACAATTGAAGATGTTTTCAATTACATTCTCCCATTAAGAGCATATATATGCAATCATAATAAAGTTGATGAGAAATTAAACTAATTTTGCTTCAACGGAATTGAACCCAAATTAGTTTGCAAAATTTAAATTTCAAGGTACTGCAATGCTTTGCAGAACGTTCCGAGTATATCTGGGCAATGCTACTCCAACTGATTCACTCATTGTTGTGCTTGCGCTAACCGCTGGGTAATATTTGGTTCATTTATGATTTTCAAACAGCAATCATGCTATATTTAAAGCAAAAGCAAGCATTTCAAATTGTGGAAAGAAGTTTCTTTTTTCTACAGCCATTTCCGATAGCGTGGCGCGATAACTATACATCCGTCGAATACAACAAGACCACTTCGGTCATAGTCAAATTTTCCATTTCCCTGATATTTACATTATTCATCCTAGCTGGATGTGTATACCTACGTACCATGCACACATATCTCTCTCCTGTTTCACTTCGATCCCTTCTACTTTGTACTTGGAGACATAATTCAGGATCCTAGTTACGCGAATACGACTCTTAAAATACGCGCAGCTTGTTTCATATTTCGGGCTGCTGTAACAAGCTGCGCATTTGAGGTTGCCAGGATTTTGGTCATGGGAGCAATGCTCATCCTAATGGAGGTAGACATTCTTAACAGATGTCTAGAGTTCACTCGAAGCAATATGATCACCAAACTTTCCGTATTCTACTGTATTCCATACTACAAGCGCATAGTTGTAATATATACATGCTCTAGGGACATGATTGAAAATGGGCTTTCGCTCACAATCTCGGTACTGTTTTGGATCATGATCATATTGAGCTCAATTGTCATCAAGGCAAGGAACGTCATTGATGCATACATGTATCTAATGGTACTTGCCACAATGGTTGTATTTGCAACTACATTCTTTTTGTTGCTCACACTCACATATACATTTACGGAAATCAGTGAGTGCATATTGGAGAAATTGAAACTGTATGCGAGGGAGAGGAGCATTCAAGCTAGTGGATCTGAACAAAAACATTCAAGGAATCTAGAAAAAGACAGCCGGTTAGATTGGCCTTCAAACATATTACACCGATTAATAAGAAGTTTACGATGGACGTTGCAGGGAATATGATGGATAATATTTTCGCAGCCATCGCAATGTTCTAGTTAAGGTTTTACATATGTACCTTATTTCTCAAAATAAAGCAATAATAAGTTATTTATTTACATAGTATGTACTTAGGAAATACAAAATACTTAGGAAATGCTTAGAAAATTGTATTAAGAAACAATTAAACTCTAGAAATGTAATCACATTGAAAATACATTACCGTTAGGATAAATTAAAGGATTGACTAGATTACCATTCAAGCATAATTGGCTTTTGAAATTAATAGCACAGATAAGATCCAGTTTTATAATTTAATTTGGTTTGAAATTCAATCAGGAAATGTGTTTGGCTTGATAATAATTTACGTTACGTTGCAACGTTTACAGTTACTATATTAGTTACAACACCAAAATCGTATTCGAGTGTTTCATTAAAAATACATTTCCGGCCTATCCTAACCATTACGGAAGAGCGCACGCATCCTACCTGAATATCAAAATGGAATCAAATATCCTGCTGATGAGATTGTTGGAGAAACACTAAAAACTCCCTATTAATCTTTAGAAAAGGTTTGTAACCAACCCTAATACCTCTTTGTGCACTTTCATCTTTTAATACTATAAGCCGTAAACGTCTAACCAGAACCGACACAGCTGAATTGTGTTGCTGTTTTGACAAATGCCTTAAACGCTTCGTTACTTTATCTACAGTTTCGGTGAGTTCATCAACGAGAAGAAAAAATAGAACTGTTCCTATGAGTAAAACTATTAGAACGAAAATGACTACCATGTAGAGATAAATTGAGATCATTTGAACGCTTTAATTAATATCCAGCTACACAAAACTATAGCCCAAAAGACGGATGAGAGAATAAAGAACAAGTATTTGTCTAAGGAATCTTGAGCGATTGAGTATACTACGCAAAGAAGATTGTACTTACTAAGGATTGCTAATACTGAACCCTGCCTTGAGATTTGTATGTACATTAACAGCAGATTGTGATGCAGCATATCCAAGAACGTAAGAAGTATCATCCAAGAAACTACAATTGATCGTGAAGTTTCGAACGGAGCCAAACTCAATACAGCCCTACATGCAAACGTGAATATTTTTACAGTTATGTCTGGCGGTGGGAAGAAATCTTGCAAAACGAAGAAGTACGGATCGATGCTTGAAGCTAATGACGCGAAGTATATAACAAATGGAAGAGTTGAAATGATGGTCGCGTTAAGAAGGAGAACAATGTCCGGTAGCTTAAATCTTCCGTCGTCAATGTCGCCTGTGAAGTACATTGTTAATATAAACCCAGGTTAAAAGATCTATTTAAAGTTTTTAAACTAAAATCAATCTGTTACAAAACTTACCTTGGGTTTCTCTGTGCCGATACTCGAGCATTGTGTTGAATCCACGAATGGCCTCCAAATTTATCCAAAGTGATGCTACTAATAATATTGGACATCCAACCATAATGGACACAGCAATGTGCAAAGCAACCAGTCCGGTGCTGAGTCCTTGACGAGGATTCAGAAATATATGTGATGTGACCACGTAAAAGCTACGAGACGAAATCAAGCTCATGAGTATAAGCGAAATTATGTACGCTGTTATTGTACGATTTGAGTTGTTGTGGTTGAGGGCTGTATAGGATTTGTTCCAAAATATGGGGAAATCGGGCATGTAGCCGAACCCTCGAGCAATAATCGCAAAAGCTGCTCGTTAATATTTGTTGATCATATTGGCAAACGTAGAAGTCACAGAAACGATATTTGGTTTTTTTCAGGGTACGGGTTCGTTATAGTTTTTATTTTTTCTAATTAGAGCGGGATTACTGTGAGTATGGCTAGCAAATTAATTGAATTAATGGCTCCTAATTAAAAAAATGTTATTGATGAATGTGATTGATATATTATTGACGCATAAGTAATCAAATATTCGTAATGATTGTTTTTATCGTAAGGCTTTTTATTAAATGGCTGCCGTACTCTGAGACAGAATTACGATGCTAACATTTCCTGATTCAACATGTGAATGTAAAATAGAGGGTATCGGCATCAAGAAATATTTTTTGCCTTCGTCTTCAACGATCTGCATAATACTTTATATGTAAAATGAGTTTATGTCAGTTATGATATTAGAGTTATTCCTGGAAAAATAAGTTATATTATTCTAACATGCAAGCCATGTAATGCTTTCCTTTGTTCTGAAAGTATTTTCCGCCACCACTAACAATGCAATGTAAGTGTTCTTGTTGAATTTTTTTAAAGATATCATCTACACGCGTGGGCATCAGTGTCGAGAACTGTATGATTTGTCTTCGTCTTCATCGATCTGGGCAGCGGATGGTGAGTCGGATCATTGTGTGATATGTCAGTGTATGGGAAATGACTTTAAGCTGCTTATGGTCTCACGGCTATTCCAAAATATAAGTCATATTATATTAACTTGCAATGGTATGCAATAAAGCATTCAAATCATCTCCTAGTAAAATATATTTTCTTGCAACCACATATATCGATAAAATGTTATAAAATTTCAGTACGATATTCGCGAGTGAAAACGGTGGTTATAATACTGCAGACATATTAAATCGCTTTATAGCGTTTTTAGGATAACTTATGCACGTACGTAATTTTTTTACGAAATATTTTTAGCCATGTATTTTAATAGTTTTTTTCACATATGATCTTAAATATAAGTATGAAGGGAAATTGAAACTTCATAAAATATTCATGAATATAGAAAGCATGAAAACCATAAATCATTTTTGGCTGATAGAGCACACGAGCATCAAATCTGTGCACATGATTTAACCATAGAGAGTAATACAATTCTGATCGGAAACAGGAGATTCTTTCATCTCTAATAATGGGAAATGGCCACAAGAAGAGACGTTAGTAGTTTTGGGTTGTACTGTCGAAATATATGTCAATGGTAAACTCAACCGTACCTATTTTTGCAAACACCTATAAGTCATGTTTTGTTTCCCTGTATGTAAATACACATTATGAATTTTCAAATAATAAAAAACACAAGCCCCATCAGCAGCCATTCTAGTTAATTATACGTTCAACAGTTTGCTCAGCAAATCCCATTTTATCCTAACTAAATACCAAAATAGAGTCAAATATCCTATCGATAAGATTGTTGCAATAATTCACAATAAACTCCCTGTCAATCCGTAAGAATGGTTTGTAGCGTATCCTAATTCCCTGTTGCGCGCACGCATGCTTTAACACAATCAACCGTAGCTTCCTAATGACAACGGATTTTGTTGCACGGTGTTGAAGTCTTGAAACATGTTTCAAACGCTTTGAAACCGCGTCCACAGTTTCCGTTAGTTTGTCTACAAGCAGAAAAAATGCTAAAGTTCCAGCAACTACAACCAATACAAGAAACACCAATACAAAGTATATGTAAATTGGGATAACGTTGAAGGCCTTAATCACTAGCCAGCTAGCAACTACAGTAGTCCAGAAGAATGTGGACACAACAACGGACAAATATTTGTCTAACGAATCTTGCACAGTTGAGTAAATTACACAAATACGCTTGTATTTTCGAACACATGTCAACATGCTTCTTTGTCTTGAGATATATCTTTGTAATAAAAGCAAGCAATCATGAAGCGTATCCACGAGCACAAGAACAATCATGCAGGAAAGAACAATCGACCTCGCAGTTTCGAATGCAGCCAGGGTCACCAGCGACCGAAATTAGAAACTAAATATCTTTAGTGGCAAATACGGTTTCGGAAAAAAATCTTGAAAAATGAAGAAGTATGGGTCGAAGCAGAAATACAGTGAGGAGAAACATATCACAAATGGAATGGGTGGTATGACTGTTGCGGATATCAAAAGCACAACGTCTGTCAGATTTAACGAGTTGCTGGTTCCATGGCCTGTCAAATATTTGGTACGAATGAAAATGCGTTAATCAAAAGATTATTGTAACTTATTATCGAAGCAAATGGTTTTAAAAATCACCTTGTGTTTCCCTGTGCCGATATTCGAGCATACTGTTGAATCCTGAAACGCCCTCCAAATTACTCGAAATTGAAACAGCAGCTATTAATGTCCCGGTAACGGTCATTGAGCCGACAACGTAAACTGCGAGCATTCCAGTATTGAATCCTTCCCTTGGCCTAACAAACATATGGGTAATGACTACATATACAAATCCGGTCGAAGCTAAGCTTATAAGGGTAAGTGAAATTAGATATGCAAGTATTGCGGAATCTGAATTGTTGTGGTTGAGCGAAGTGTATGACTTGTTCCAAAATATGGGGAATTGTGGCATGTAAAAGAAGCCACGCTTGACCGTGACAAAGGCTCTCCTTTGATACTTGTTGATCATATTGAATGATGCACACGTATAGGATGTACTTTCAGAGGATAGTTTATTTGTTAATGTCGGGAACTGTTTAATTGCTGTAGTTTTGATTTTTGATTGGACAAATGTTATGATTACGTTCATGCAAAAGCGGCAACGCTGAATGTCACCTTCAAAACTTCGTTATATACGATAGCCTGGATGTCCTTGCCAAAGTTGCTTTCCTTCCAAATCTAAACTACAAAGTATCCCAATTGTATCTAAATACGCAGTACTTGCCTTCTTGTTCATCGATCCAACTAAAATATGTTGCGCAAGAGGAAGTATAAAAATACTTTTATATCGCCAATGGTTTTTGTTCGCTTGTTCTATTAACAATTTTTCTAGAAACAAATTTATCGTTTTATACTGCATGCCTAACAATACTTTTCCTTTGTAGGAAATTGGAAATTTAGAATTCATGTTATGTTTTAGATTTTTTAAGATATAATTACTACGTTATGTTCTACCGGTTAGTTATTTAAGAATTGAGTTGGTATATATGACATGTGATTTAATTTGTTACAATTTTAGTTGTGAGGAGCACAATCCTATTAAATTTTGTTGAAAATTCATTTTCACATATATTACTTTCCAATCAAACCCAAAGTCAAATGCAACCACAAATGTTGATTTGTGCTCACAAGCAGATGTCTGCAAATGTTTCCATGAGGTAACTTGTATGAACATTCTGAATGGCGGGTTTATTTTTGACAGAAGGAATAGAAAAGCAAAAGTCTTTTATGGTTGAAATATCAAGGTGAGTTGAAATAAATATGCAAATATAACAAAACATTCAGACAAAAGATGCCATGATGTATTTGTTAGCATTAAGTCAAAGTTTTCCGCACAAAACGCGTGAACAAGAAATTCTTGTAACCGTTAAACACAGACGATCGACGTGGTTGGTAACCTGGTGGACAACATTTCTGAGGTCATCATTACATTCTTTATAGTTTAAGTTGTGTAGTCATTTTAACTATTATTATTATAATAATTTTAATTATTATTATATCATCGTTTTATATTAATCAGCTTGCTGTACCAATTTTCAATAAATTATTCGTCGTTTAAAATTAGCTTATTCTTAATACTCAAACAGATGATATTATTCAGCGTATCACAATTTGTGTGCAACAGTGCATCCTTATATTCAAATCCATTACACATATGTGTATGTCTGCATGGAAGAGACTCTTGATCTCAGTAAAACTATTGAAAATTAAAGATTGTAATTTAATTATTGTATTTTATTCTATTTTATTTCAAAGAATTATACATATCTATTTGTCAAGCGCTTTCTCGCTCATATATCATACAAGCGCAAAGCAACACACCTTTTTCGAAAAGCCAAAATGTTACGTTCTCAGATCTGTTAAATATACATTAGTTTATATTCCTATGCACGACGTGGTACTTGCTGTATTTACAAAGCAATTAATAATAAATATAGTTGGATATTACAGCTCATAAATATATGATCCACCCAAAGCACAGAGAAGTGGTAGCTTCATTGCTCGATACTGTCAATTATAAGCT